>OZ010790.1:8962500-9132262 GCA_963932465.1 Maratus speciosus | reverse complement strand
GAAGACACAAATTTCTGTTTTAAAAAGAACGGTGACAAAATATTAAAATTTTCGCAAAAGGCTCCCGTCCCGAAGGGGTTAAAAAGATTTCGAAAGATTGAATTATAATTTAAAAAACAGTGGCGATCTCCCTATAAACGAATTTCTATTCATTTCTCTTTGATTGGGGAATTTTAACGCCAAATCCGCTGCGGTACTACTTGATTATCCCGTCGACCCATTTCGCCAAATTATATAAATCGCCAAACCACTCGCTAAATTATACAAATTGACATAATTTTTATTTTAAATAACGAAAGAACAAATAAAGTCGTACAACATTAATAAAAATACAAATAAAACGTCGAAATAAAAATAACTTGATGACGTAGACACGTGTAACAACATTTCAAAATAAGCTAATATAAAAGGAATTAAGTAAACAGAGTCTTTGTCTCCTGGTATTTTTTAACAAAGCGAAAAGAAAGTTCTTTTAAATGAGACATTTTAAATTAATCGGTTTTAATCTGACGTAATTTTTACCAAGCTATTCTTTCTCTTTTAAATAATCGCGTGAAAGTACTTTTGTTAGCAATGAAATATTATTTGCGGTTTCCTAACAAAAATAGTTGAAAATATCCTCTCAAAATATTAAATAAATGTCTAGCGCAATCTCTAAATTTAAACTTTTATGCAATATTATTTTGTGTTCATTTTATGTAATAACTATAATGTGACGTAAATATGACGTAATTTCTCCTAAGACTTCTAACGCATGTTAATGAATTTATTATTTTACAATATCCTTTCTCTTTTAAAATTCACGTGTGTACTTTGTATGACGTAATTTTTAATAAGTTCCTGCTTTTTATACATAATTATTTAATTCTAATTTGAAAGTTATTTTCCTGTTTATAATAGTCACGTGTAAATAAATTTTTAATTTGAAGCAAACATTATTGCTTGCGCTTTTTATACAGTTGGCAACAGTTTAAATTAGTACAATTTTCTGAAATCTGTAAAAAATATCTCTAGAAATGCTGAAAATTTGAATTTAAAGTAGAAATAAAGCCTGAAAAAATGAGTCAAAATAAAAAAATTAATGCAATCTGCACTCCGGCAAATTCTAACGCATAAAATGATCTAAAAATGATTACACTGCATTGTATAGTTTTTGCTGCTATAAAACTTTTTTAGTGGAACGATTTTGTCCAACTTTAGCATTAAATATCTCTTAAAATAATTCTTCGATTTGAAAACTGTCTGCATCAGCGTGTTTATCAAACATTTCTGTATAAAACCACTGATTTTCATATTTTTGTATGCATTATTTTTCTCAATATTAACGAAGAAAGACCTCTGGTCACAAAAAATTCAAAACCGGCGGCGGCGGTGGCGGTGACAGCGGTAGTTACTTTTTTTTAGAATAGAGAGAAAGTGCAAGTGTGCCCTTTTTGAAAAAAAAAATTACCCTTTTTTTAGAAGTGTTCCCTTTTGAAAAAAGTACCCTTTTTTAGAATAATGTTGTTCGCTTTTTGAAAAATGTACCCTTTTTTTAGAATAATGTTCCCTTCTTGAAAAATGTACCCTTTTTTAGGTGCGTTCGTAATTATATAAATACGTAGCACCTATAGTTGTCGTTCAGTCCGTCCGTCCGTCCGTCTGTCTGTCTGTCTGTCCGCATGTAACAGAGCAAAAACTACCCAACCGAATGGTCTGAAATTTTTAATATATGATTGTTGCAAAATTTTGTCGAGCCATTTCAAATTTTATGAAAATCGGATGTATAGTTTAATTACATGGACAGTCAAAAGTTTTTCTTTACATTACGGCCAATGGGAAAAATTATTGCAAGTGCATTTTAATGATGTTATAGCCTTCCGAATGTTCTGAAATTTTAAATATATAATAGTTGAAAAATTTCGGCGAGCCATTTGAAATTTTATAAAAATCGGATGCACAGTTTAATTACAGGGACAGTCAAAAGTTTTCCGTTACATTACGGCCAATGGGAAAATATTATTGCAAGTGCATTTTAATGATGCTACAGCCTTCCGAATAGTCTGAAATTTTAAATATATAATTGTTTCAAAATTTTGTCGAGCCATTTAAAATTTTATGAAAATCGGATCTATAGCTTAATTACAGGGACAGTCAAAAGTTTTCCGTTACATTACGGGGAATGGGAAAAAAATATTGCAAATGCATTTTAATGATGTTACAGACTATGCACTTATGAAGCTCAAAAAAATATACATTCAGTACAATATGGGGTGCAAAAAATAATTATAAAACTAGCTATAGTACGAACGCACCTCATTTGCCACGTTTGACGAGCAATTTCCAACTTGTTTTCTAGAGTCAACACTAACCAAACATGCTTTGGTGACCCTAAATAACCTTTATCCATTGCATGAAAATTCGAGTCTATTTACGGGAGTTAGAGCGCGTACAGACGGACAGACGGACAGACAAACCGAATGCATAAACACTTTTCAACTTTGTTGGAAAGTGTTAAAAAAAAAAGAATCGTCTATGCACCTTCTAAATGGACTATTTTATTTATTTATTTATTTTTCTAAATGGGCTTGGTCTGAGTCCCTCATATTATTCCCACCATTAGCTTTCGAGATTTTGAGAAATTTTTATTTTAAACGATCTAAGAAGGCCGTCTACTATGCATACACAGAAATAATTTTTTAACCCTTAAGAGGCTACTTCAGTCAAATGGAAAGACCCGTTCGCTAATGTTAATCCTATGGAAGAAATTTATAAAGATATCTCGGTCGCATTTCAATATTTTTAAATGATTTCTTTTGCATTTGAATAGTTGAGATCGATCTGTATGCAGGCCGTTTTTTACTTTTTCGATTTTGTTTACAGGTATTTCTTATGATGACACTTTCATTTTCGGAACCGGTTTTGAAAGTAAAAGCATCCTCATAAAAAATATCTTACAATCAAAATCGAAAAAGTAAACATCGGCCTGCATACAGATCGATCTCAACTATTCAATGCAAAAGAAATCATTTAAAAAATTGAAATGCGACCGAGATATCTTTATAAATTTCTTCCATAGGAATAGCATTAACGAACGGGTCTTTTCGCGTGACTGAAGTAGGACCTTAAGGGTGTATTCGAAAAAATATTTTTCCACCCTCAACAGGTCGAAATTTTCTGGGACATTTTCAGACTCATTTTTAAAAGTAAAAACATGAAACTTGCTGGGGGTGATTTCTGAAGACATGTTTAACATGCCGTGTGATTTCATTTTCAGCTCCATTAATTAGAATTTGATTTTTAAACAATTATTTTCTCAGTATGACCATTTTTTTCATTCCCAGATCGCCCGCTTCGGAAAATTCGGTTCAAAATGCCCACTTTGACAGCTTTTTTAATAGTATTTTCTGCATTTATCAAAAAATCGAGAAGCACGGCACATTATGTAGTTTTTAAATAAGAAAATTTCCCAGTTTGATGCGTTTGAGAGCAAAAATTTTAAAATGAATCGGAAAATAAGCAGTTTGGATCGGAATACACCCTTAAATGCCGGGTGTTGCTTTTCGGCAACATACCCAATGTAGGCTCTAAAATACTATTAGAATAATATTGAAGCTATAATGCCTAATGTTGCCAATAAAATATATTCTGAAAATATTATTAAATCGATTTTCAACATGTAGATAGCAACACTTGTGCTGTTTAAGAATAAAGATAGATTTATTTTTTCAATCGTTGCTACTTGTTCTTTTTGTATTGTTTGGAAGCTTACGAAATACCCTATTTTATTCTGCAGTGAGCAAGTAAAATTTATTTCTTATTATAGTTCCTAAAATTCTTGTGTGTTTAATATTATAGAATTTTATCAAGGAAAATTATTTTTTCAATTAAAGACCAGTATTGCCGAACAGTAACAAACTGTTTTTCAGTCGTAAACCATATTTAAAACAAAACATGATTTTTTAAAAGTATTTTTCCCATGATTTATATAAAAAATGAAAGCCGAAAAAACATTATTACAATATTTTTTGAAAAATCACGCATTTAAGGGTTAAAATATTACCGCAGAAGTTTTATGTGTATTTTTTAATGAGAACTTAGTTTATTTTGTGCAAAGCTTCTCTAAAAGAATCTTTCGGTAACTAATTGAGTGACCACGATATTTTTCTCTGAAGGATCTAAACTTATAGGGGCATGCTCCCAGAAAGAGGCGCCATTTAAAAATTTTCTTGCGGAAGGGGAAACGGAGTATTTCTATTTATTTATTTATTTATAGTAGTAATATTAATAATAATATTAATAACTCAAGATGTAATTTATTTAATAAATAATTAAAACTGCTTGATTGAAAATTACTTCAATAATCCTATGTTTAGCAGTGAATCAGAAAAACTGTCAAAGAGTTTCGCGATGCTGAACGGGGAAACATATTTCTCCAACTCAACAACACGAAACTTTTTGATACATTTCCTGACCCATTTTTAAACACAAAAGTATTACTTGCAGTCATGATTTTTGAATTGGTTTGTAATAAAATACTTATTTTCATCATTTTGCGATAACTAAATTATATTTTCAGTTATACATAATTATTTCCTCAAGGTGACACGTTTTTTTTTTTCTTTTTTTACTTTTCCCAATTGTCGTGTCCGGAAATTCGGTACTAAACGCCAAATTGGACCGCATTTTCCAAAATATTCTGCCTTCAATGAATTAACAAATGTGTCAGAAAGTAGCCAGTCTGGATTTGAGAACAGCCTTTATAAAATTTGATGTCTTGGATCATGAACATGGTTTCAAGTTTTTAAAACATGAGATTCATATTTCAGTTATATGTTGAATATTATATTCATATTACGTAAGTTAACTGCTTATGAAAATATATATATATATATATATTTATATATTTATACGCTCTTTTCATGATAAATTTTAGTACTTCCCAAACTTAACCATATTATATAATTTTACTTATTTCTTACGAAATGACATCACAAAAAGCGTCATTATGTTCCGAAGCATTTTTAACTACTTCATATTTTTCTAAACACCCCTGTGTCTTAAATAACTCCACAAGGAAAAATTTCAGCTGAGTGCACAGTCGACTTTCTGGCGCCCTTTATGAGGGTGGGGCAAATGGTGTGGAAGAAAGTTTTTCTCATCCTCTCACAATTTTTTTGCAGAACTTTATGTTTTTTTATTCTCCCTCTCGCCTTTTTTTGTCATTCGCAAAGTGTCAGGTTTTTGCCCATCCAGGCGTTAGATGTCTCAGCTTTTGTTCCCCCCAAAATGAACATTAATTTTTTTGCTTTTTCTTATACTTCAACATTCATCTGTCATTATTTCTTTTTTATTTTATTTTTACCCCTCGTACGAGAATGGCTAATTTATTTCTCTCCCTTTTTTACGAGGCGCAGTTCGAAAAATATTTGTTGTTGTAAAAAGTTTTGGAATTCATAATATGTGAATAAGTATTTGAAATCAGTTGATAAATTTCTAGAAGGATTTATCTCTTCTTTTTCTTGAATTAATTACAGAACATTTGCAGATTTCACTAATATAAAGCTTCTGTTTAATGACTTGTGGCCTAAATATTTCTTTAATTCGAACTTAATAGACAAAATTTTAGAGCTTAATAAATTAGTTTTCTGTATTCGCGATAAAATAAGTATGTTTAATGGGCTGATTTTAATACTTTTATTAAATTATGAATGTCAGAAGATATTTTATAGCTTTTTAATCAAAGAAATAGATGATTTTAAGTAAATATAAAACAAAATAGAAAATAACAAAGAAGTAAACTTTATTATTAATTTACTTATATTATTTTTATCCCTCGAATAAGTGTTGTTAATTTACTTATTTCCCTTTTTTTATGAGGCGCTGTCCTAAAGATATTTGTTGCTATATTTTGTATATACAGTGAAACTTCCATTTTACGAAGCCTCAAAGTTACACTTAAACACTTCGTTATGAAGAAAATTCGTTAAATAGAAAAATTAAATTCATAAAATTTGCATAATAATACGCATGCATAAAATGAAAAATACACATAAAATGGAAATATTTGGAAAATGTTTTTTTCAATTCTGGTGGTAACATATTTAATGCTGTGTAGACATATGAGGAAAATGTAATTAGAATAACGCCTAAAACAATACACTTTAAAGAGAGGTAAAGAAAAACTGAAGCTTTTCTCTATTTTCACTAATCCTTAACTTTTAAAAAGTCTGTAATATTACTTTGTACAGGTGTCTTTTAAAAAATACACCGTTCATAAAATTTTTCACACTTTAGTAACTATCTGAACAATTCATCTGTAACAATTTTGTGAAACTGGAATCCCCTTCGCAATGTATCGAAGGCTTTTAGCATTTCTTCATTTGAATGTCTTTCAATTTCTGCTTCATTATCATCTTCATCGCTCGCTTGCAACATTTTATTACACTTTGCCGAGGCTAACGAGAAAGACAGGCTACCGCGGTGCATTCCACGTATCTTTTTTTTACAGACCGCTGGAGTCACGTGATGCTCGAATGCACAAATGCAGGTGTACGAAAAGAGCAACACGTCACTCTAGCGGTCTGTAAAAAAAGACACTTGGAATGCACCGCGGCAGCCTGTCTTTTTCGTTAGCCTCGCACTTTGCAATATGACATTGGCAGTAGGATATTCAGTTGTCTTACGTGATTCAGTTGTGTTAAGTGGAATAAACTTCGTTATGTAGAATTTCTTTTCCGTAATAGGGAGATTAATTTACATGTTAATGGTGTTCAAAGTCAAGGTTAAGCAGAAAATTTCGTTAAGTAAAAAAACTTCTTAGGGACTTCGCTAAAGGGAAGTTCTACTGTATACTATATCAGAAAAATATTTGTTGTATATCTATCTTATTTAGAAACATAATTAACTTCTTTTTAAGTAGGATTTGTGATATAAAAAATCCGATTGTCTCTAAAACATCATACATCCTAAAGTTTTTTTTTTTTTTTTTAATAAATAACTGATCTGACATAGAAGTTTTACGATTTAACTAATTTAGCGAGTACGAAAAATTCTCTAATGTAACTATCGTTTTTTTTATTCATTCTTCAAAAATCCTAAATCTTGGAATTCATAAACATTCAAGTATGAATAGAGATAGATGATTTTATAGCAACTCAATTATCAATTTGCCTTTCTAGTATACTAATAAAAGAACAAATCGCTCTGTGTGCCTGTGTGCGATGGTTAGCGAAAACTACTGCACATAGAAGTCTGAAAATTCAGGAGTGATTAGTCCAAGACATGTCCTGATGCACCTGAGGCTCAGATTTTTAATTTTTTAAGGGCCGGCGTCCTTGGGCCCCTTTAAGATTTTATGCACTAAATTGTTAATAACATGCCTCTTTTCTATCCGATCTTCGTCGTTTTTATGGTGAATTCTCCTTTCAGTTTCTGCCCCATTCCTACATTTCAGTTATGACCCTGGCACCCTTGCAAGGGGCTCGGTACAGGGCCCCTTGAAGTGTTAGTGCACTAAATTGTTAATAACATTCCTCTTTATTATCCGATCTTCTTCGTTTTTGGGGTGAATTCTCCTTTCAGTTTCTACCCCATTTCTACATTTCACTTAAGACCCTGGCACCCTTGCAAAGGGCTCGGTACAGGGCCCCTTGAAGTTTTAGTGCACTAAATTGTTAATAAATTGCTTCTTTTTTATCCGATCTTCATTTTTGGGATACTTTCTCCATTTAGTTATTCTCCCGTTTCTACATTCCAGTTAAGACCATGGACCCGTCTAGGGTCCCGTGTGGCCCGGTCCAGGGTTCCTTAAAATTTTTCTGTGTCATGCGTTTTTCACATCCTAATTTTCTCACCTTCGCAGTGCGTAATTTTAAAGTTGAGTCTTGAACTCTTCTCCTTAGACCAATGCTCACATAATTTTATTGGAGCCTTAGGGCCCCTTTTTAATCATTCCCCCAATTTTTTGCACATTACTTTCAAATTATATTCTAATGATTAATTCATACCCTATGCTTAATCTTGACTAATCGCAGATCTAAAACGCTAAGTACAAAAACGTTGTAAGATGTTTTCATGTTAGGGCCCTATTCTCAACTATCAGTTGGCCCCTTTTGACTCCTTTAAAAATAGTCCGATTCACTAGCTTTTTTTTTTTTTTTCCTAACAACTTTTTCTTAGGTTCTCCAGCTATTACATGAACAACAAAAAAATATTTTAGACCTTCAACTATACCACCAATTTTGAATATAAATCGTCTTCTTGGGGTCCTTGGTGCATCTTCTTTAAAAATGATCCGAATTCCTTGCAGATTTCTTTACCATAGTTCTAGCGTCCTCTGATTACATAAAAAGCTACTAAAAAATGTATTGATACCAAACTACATGCCACTTAAGTACCTTCCCCTTTGGGGCCCGGTACAAGGCCCCTTGAAACTTTTGCACCATAAATTATTAATAAATTGCTCCTCTTAGTCCAATTTTCATTTTTGGAAACATTTTTCCATTTAGTTATTCTCTAGTTTCTAGATTCCAGTTAAAATCCTGGGGCACCTTAGGGTCCTGCAGGGCCCGCTCCGGGGCCCCTTGAACTTTTTGTGTGCTATGCATTTTTTACACCCTGATTTTCTCACCTTCTCATTACATAATTTTAAAATTGAGTCTTGGGATTATCCCCCTAGATCAACACCCTCATATTTTTTATTGGGGCTCTAGGACCCATTTTCAAGCATTTACTCCATTTTTGTGCATATCTTTAAAATATTATTAAAATGATTATTTCATATCCTATGATTAATTTTGACTAATTGAAGATCTAAAATGCTAAGTACTAAAACATTTAAACGTGTTTTCATGTTAGGGCCCTGCTCTCAACTATCAGTTGGGCCCTTTTGGGACCCCTGTTACAGCTCCCTTAAAAATGGTCCGATTCACGAACTTTTTTTTTCTAACAACTTCTTAGGTTCTCCAGCTACTACATGAACGACAAAAAAAAAAATTTGCAGACTTCAGCTACCACCCATTTTGAATATTAATCTTCTTCTTGGGGCCTTTGTTGCAGTTTCTTTAAAAACTATCCTATTCTAATGCAATTTTCTTTAACATAGTTTTAGCGTCTTCAAGCTACTTTAAAACCTCTAAAAAATTTTCTTATACACAACTACATTCCAGTTAAGACCCTGGCCCCAGGGCCCGGTCTTTCTTTATACCTCAGCTACCACATTCTTCGAACATTAATCTCCTTTTTCAGCATCAACTTACGTCTACTCACTACAGCCGTAAATTAAAAATCGCGTTACTTTAAAGGTAACTTTAGATAAGTTATTTCTTCCGTTTATTAAATATCGTATTAATGCTAACAATAATTTAGGAAATTTACAAGATGAGGGGGCGTCTTCCACCGCTTGGTGGCACGCTATTTTCTCGGGTTTAAGGGCCGAATTTCAACGGGATTCGCTTCCTTCAACTTAGATTACAATTCAGCTACTTTATGTATTATGAAATTTTATCTGAGACTTTAGTTACCAACATTTTCTAACATCAATGGTGCTTTTTTTTCTTTTTGATTCTATGGTCTTGATTCCTACGTGGTTTGGCTCACTCAACTTGGATTTCGATTGTCTCTGGCACATGCGGGCACTTCCGGTAAATGCTGCCATAGGTAGTGGGGATGTAGATTACAGGTTCGTTCAGAAAGAAGTTTGATGGGAACACACTAAACGCTACCGAAGGCAATGGGTCCTCCGAAATTAGGTTCATTTAAAAGAATTTCCAAAGATATGAAATCATACAAACTTAAATTTTGTTTAAGGTTATTATTTACAAACCCCGGGCAACGACGGGCGAGTCTGCTAGTATACTAATAAAAGAAAGTTTCCCTCTCTCTGTGTGTGTATCTGTGTGCAATGGCTAGCAAAATCTATGGCACGTACGAGGCTGAAAACTTTTGTGAGGCTAGCACAAAGTGTCTTCTCATGCATCTGAGACTCAGAATTTTAAATTTCTAATAATTAGTTGAGTTATTAATTAAACATCGCAACTCACTTTCATCAAAAAGTCATCTAATTGGCCTCTGGTCAGGGAAAGCTCTTGCGCATGCGCACGAACTCATTTACGCATCGGGAGCTAGCGAAGAAACGTATTTCGACTTAATTTTTGTTTTTTGATTGTTTTGTTTTAATCCAAATAGACCAAACCGTTCGGTACAGTTAAAATTGAATGATATATTCTAAAAGATCGTATTTTTACGTCTGAAATTTTCCAATCCAAAAAAAGGTTGAAACCCTTTGAAAAAAAAATTGAAAAGAGTCGTTTTTCCAAAAAACGTTTTTTGTCCTTTTTGCAACACCTCTCCAGGGCGCAATTTTAGAGGTACTGACAAACCAAATATATTTTATTTAATCGATGGTGTAACTTGTTTTTTAAAATATGAACTTTAACCCTTTGAAATGCACCAACGATCGCAGGTCACTTAGTGCCTCACGGAGACGATATTTTTTCTGCGCTAAAAGTAACTAAAACACCGCATTTTAACGTAATCTTTTTAGAGCATCTCAATATACCAGATTTACATCACCTACAAAAATTTCGAAACGTTCGGATGAATAGAAATATTTTTACAAAATAAAATGTGTGTAAATGTCGACGAAATCAGTAAAACCTTAGTGTTTTATCGAGGTTTCGCTCGCTTTACGTACGCATAGACTTTAAAAATCAAATTGCGCAAACTAGCATGTACAGTCGTAGAAAAAAAAGTAAACACCCCCTACTAACTTCTCAACAAATTATTGTAGAAGAAAGTTACTGGTACCGAACGATTGGAAATAAAGTCTACTTTTAAATGACGTATATAAAATTTGTTTAAGGGGCCATCTACATATTAAAACGAACCATAACTTTGTTTTTTTTCAATAGCAGTACACAATTCTGACAGCATAAATGAACTCTACACCTTTCAATTAGCCTATAAACAAATTTTTATGCAATTCGTGCCATAAGTTTCCGAGAAATTAATTATTTTAAAACGAGCGTATTTTAAGGGCTGTATCCAAATTGAAGTTTCGAACTCGATTGTTAACCGAGAGACCCTCCTTCTTGATCAAGGCACGTTTAAGCGTCAATGAAACCTGTTTGATTACAGGATAGCAGAATAAATTTCAAAAATTTACTCACTTCTATCATAGAACCATCATTTTGCAGTTTTTTAAGCATAATTTGAAAACTACTTGGAAGAAAAATGTGAAATTTTGGATTTCCATAAAGCAGGACTTAATAAATCTAAATCCATCAAAAAAATTGCATGTTGCAATTCATAATTTTTTCGAATATTAATTTCTTATTTCATAATTCATATCATAAAATTATAAAAATTGCAAATTCAACGTATTTATGTTTGAGTATATTAGTATTACTGCTACACAAAAAATTAGCTCATTAGGAGCATAATTTCAGGAGATATAAATAAAAATATGAAAATGTAATTTAACATTAGAAGTACTAAATTTTGAATGTCTATAATTCAAAAACGTATCATTCGAATGACTTGAAATTTGGTTTCTAGGCATATTTTGAACCGAAGATTTGAAATATCTCGTTAAATTTGGGTACTGCCAGTAGTGTGTATTTGCCGGTTTGGCGGCACCTGCGTTGCGTCGGTGGAGGATGTGGAGGTCGCCTGTGGACGTGGAGGCCTGTGGAGGCCAGTGGAGTGGCGCGCTGATAAGAGTCGGTGGTGGAGGAAACGCATGTCGGGTGGAGGAGATAAGAGGGAGACGTGCTGTCGGGAAACTGATAAGAACTTGTATTATGTCGGGAACTGATAAGAACTTGTATTACAGTACGAGGGCATTTATTTCAGAAAATGAATGAATTAGCGAGACTTTGAAAATATTGGACGGAATTATTTTTTGGGAGATATCATATTATAGTATTAGGGTATTTTATTTATTTTCGAATTTTATTTTGAGGAGATAGAATTATTTTCCGAATTTTACTTTCAGACGTTAGAAAATTTTTGCGAATTGAATTTATTTTTCGAACTTAATTTTATTTTAGAAATGTTAGAATTTTTTTTTTTTTTTTTTTTTTTTTTTAGATGTTAGAATTATTTTAGGAATTTTTATTTTCAGATGTTAGAAATTTTACGCAAATTGAATTTTATTTTGAGGAGATAGAAATTTATCGAGGAAATATTTTTATTTTGCAAACTTTATTTAGCGGAGATTTAGCGGAATTATTTTTCGAATTTTATTTTTAGGCGTTAGAAAATTTTTGCTAACTAAATTTATTTAGGAGAGTTAGAAAATTTTTGAAAACTGAATTTTATTTCAATGGAACTTTATTTTTATTTTACGAATTTTATTTTCAAGTCTTAGAAAATGTTTGAGGAAATATTTTTAATTTTGATTTGTTAGGAATTTTATTTTAGAGGTGTTAGAAAATTAGAAAATTTATTTTAACGAAGTTTTATTTTCGAATTTTATTTTTAGGTGTTAGAATTATTTTAGGAATTTTTATTTTCAAGTCTTACAAAATTTATTTATCTTTTTCGAAGTTAATTTATTTTTCGAATTTTAATTTAGCGAAGATAGAAATCTTTAGCGAAACTTATTTTTATTTTTTTCGAATTTTATTTTCAACTGATAGAAAAATATTTGAGGGAATATTTTTAATTTTGCCTCGTTAGAAAATTTTTGTGAACTGAATTTTATTTTTGAGGAGATAGAATTATTTTCTGAATTTATATTTTCAACTGATAGAAAAATATTTGAGAAATTATTTTTTCTTTTTTTTTTTTAGAAGATAGCAAATTTCTGGGAACTTAATTTTTATTTTCGAACTCAATTTATTTTTCAGGATAGTGTTTTATATTTTGAGAGCTTTTATTTATTTTTTTCGTAAATAATAGATGTGTGTTAGAAAATTGGGAGGATTAATTTTAGAATATACTAATATTTTATTTTGGAAATGTACTTAGTGGGTGATAGGTGCTGCCATCTTTCGTTTGAAATGTAATTTAGAGGATAATATGAGATTTTAAAGTGGGAATTCACGGGAAAGAATTTATGATTTTTATGTTGGAAATGCATTTAGCGGAGATACTCAATTTTCAATGGAAGACTTTCTGATGTGTGTTGTTCGAGAAGAGGTATTTTTACGTGATGTATTATCATGTTCGTGTTAATTTTTGGAGGATGTGTACTTTAACATGGGGATAACTAGATTGAAATTTATTTTGTTTGCATGCACGAAGAAAATATTTTAGTTGATTTTGGTGAATGTTATGGGAAAGATTTTTTTCAATTTCTTTCAAAAGTAAATAGAAAACTGACAGGAAGTGTTTTAAATTTGATATTTATTTTCTTTTAAAACAAGTGGGAGATAGAAAATTTAGCGGAAGCGTCTTATAACATGATGATATTTTAAATTTTTGTCGCGCAAATGAGTTTTACTTTGATAACTTGGAAAAGAATAAGCGTTAGACAATTTTCGAAGGAAAGATCTACTTTCCTATAGCAGAGATTTTGCATAGAGTGTTATCACTGAATAAAATGAAATGTAAATAACTAAATAAAATTAAATGATGTTGCCACTAAATAAACTGAAAAGTAAATTGCGAAATAATAATAACTTTGAAGTAATAATATTAATAATGATGACAACATTGAAATAATAATAATAATAATAAAAAGCAAAAAGCAAAAGAAATATTTCGTTGGTTGAAAAATAAATAAAGTTTCTTTTTAGACACGATATTTATATTTTGCAGTATTCCCTATATATTCACATATTTATCGATGTGTTAGATCTTTTCAGAAAATTAACTTGATTTTTGCGTAATGTTTGTGAGAAAGAATTTTTCTTCTAAAGGAATCATTTGAAGTTTCTTTTTTAAAATGCCATGGTTCGACTTAGGAAATAATTTTACTTATTACATAAAATGAATTTTTCAAACTTCTACTTTGACTATGTTTGACTTGAAACAAAGAAAAGAAGCACCACATTTTTCAGGGTAGAAATCTCGTTTTTGTGTTTTATCGAACTTGAGAGTTTTTTTATGTTAACAGATTGAAGACGGAGAATTTACTATAAGTTTTAAGCACTTTCTAGAAATTAGAATTAAAATTAATGAATAAGTATTTTGAATATGCAAAATTTAAAATAAATTTATCTGAAATTAATCATTCATTGTTCTGTATGTTTAGTTGAGTATTTAATTATATTTTGATTTTCTTGAGACTCGCAAGTTAAAGATTAAATAATTCACCTTAAGACATTTTGCGCATTTTCAGTAAGCATTAAATAAATTTACACGAATAAAGGTCACGAAATTTCTGTTAACTTTACGCGCCAATCATCTTACGTGGTTTAGGTCACGTGGCTAGTAAAATATTTTAAACCAATCATGGATGAGTATTTATAATTTTCTGCACACGCGCGCCCCCTATGATTGTATAAATTTGCATGGAATGAGATAATTTCACCATTCTGTGTGTTGTCATTGAAGAGTTAGGACCTGCTCAAGTGATTCAGTCGTTTTAATTTTTGTCATAATGGAACGAAGCATGCAATCATCTTTGTTAAGTGTTGTTGATGATTCCAACTCGAAAAGTCAACCCTTATTACCTGGATTAAGGGGTCTCAGGACTCTTAAAATTGGAAAAAAAGAAAAAAAAAAGACCATTTCCAACATTTAATATTTTAAAATGTGTTTGATATTAAGACACAATTTTATTTGGGAATGAAAGATGTAAGTATGTTCTTTCATTGCAAAGAATTAAAATATTGCAAGATGCAGAATTAGCATTTACAGGGTGCTCTAAACTGTCAGACATTTGACGAGCAGAAAATTGGCATAGCAGCTTATGCGCACGATTACAAAATAAATTTTGCAACTAGAATGAACATTTTGATGCCTACTTATGCTTCAGATTATAATAATTACACTGAACCTAAATAAATTTGTATTTAAAGCATTTTTATATTTTTAATACAAAGTTGTATTAAAATTTAGCTAATGCAAAATTTAGAAAATTTCAACAATATAACCCCCTAAAAAATATTTTATTTTTACAATAAAAGGGAAATTTTAGGTTCAATTTATACAGACTAATTGAAAAATATAGTTTGAAAATTTCATGATAAAAGAATCAGAAGTTTTTGAGATATCGTGCGCGTTATGTCCAAAAACGTCATTTGCAGAAAAATGACTTCAAAGTTTTGGGAACACCGCTTTTGCCATTGAGCGAGTATCGTTCTAAAAGCCGTAACTTCTGTTCTAATGGGAATTTCAAGATAACAATTATATCAAAATGTTCAGAAAACATAGAAGTTTATCAACTAAAAAAATTAAAATTTCGAAAATTTTAAAGCTTTAAGAGTCCTGAGACCCCTTAAAGATTCAAGACATGGAATTTTCATCGTTGCCTGTTTCGAATGATGTGAAACCTTCTTCATCAGGATTGAAGAAACAGAAGTTACCCTTCGTGTGTACTACTTGCAACCAAGGCTTTTCCAGAAAGTTTGTGTTGATTAGACATATGAAATCTCACCTGAAGAAAAAACCATTTGCTTGTGATTTGTGCGAAAAATCTTTCGTTCAAAATAGTGATTTACAACGACATAGGAGGATTCATTCGAAGACTCCTGTAATGTATAAGTGTGATTCATGCAATGACACATTTTCAAGAAAATTTGACTTATTAAAACACGAAACGATTCACAAGACCCCCGAACAACATAGTTGTGAGCTCTGAAGTGACGTATTTTCGAGAAAGCATGACTTATTAAGACACAAGAGGAGTCATAAGACTCCCAAACAACATAGTTGTGACCTCTGCAGTGATGTGTTTTTGAGAAAGCGTGACTTATTTAGACACAAGAAGAGCCATAAGATACCCATACAATATAGCTGTGATCTCTACGGTGATGTATTTTCGAGAAAATGTGACTTATTAAAACATAAGAAGACTCATGTGAAGTCCACCCCAAAATATCCATGTGATGAAAGTTTTTCTAACAAAAGTGATTTACTAGCACATAATCGCACTTCACACAAGGTTTTACCCAAACAAACTGATTCTTCTTTAAAAGATGCCTTGTATGAAAAAGTAAAGCATTTTCAAAGACAAAATGCTCTTAATTCACTTTCTGTAATTAATCTCACACCTGGCGAAGGGAATGATAAAGACTTACACATATTTTTTAATAGTATAAGATCAGATCTTTTGAATAAATTACATTACCAAATGGCAGAAAAGAACTCATTGAAATAGTATGCAACACTTCATGTAGTTGTTAGCCGTTTAGCACATGATGGTGAAATGGACTATGCTACTCCCTTTTTTCGTTCAAGAGCAACTCTGGAGATGACGAATGATAATATACCGCTACATATTGAGGAAACATTTGCCAAAATGAATAACTCCTTTGAAAAGTTCACGCAGCAAGGTACTGGATGGATGTTAGATAAAATTTTGAATTTAGAAGTGTATTCAGCTAAACTTGGCATGTATTAAAACTTGTAAATCTTGTTTACACTCTGTTTACTTATGTACTTGATATTGTAACTTTGAAAATAAATATTTTGTGAGTGAATATGTTTCGTGTTTTGTATTTTTTCCACATATTAACATACTTTACTATTATCATATATTATGCAAATTACTTTTAACATTTGAATTGGTTACAAACACTATAATCTGAGTTCAAAAACATTTATTATATCACACATAAATCTCTTATATTGCAAAAATAAAATTCATTTGAAAAATGAATGCTAAAGATTAGAATTCTGTAGAGATTAATTAGACATATCAAAAATCCATTTACTTAAAATTCATCTTCTTCGAACAGCGACTCAACGTGTAATAAGAAAAATAAAAGATGGCGTATTCTTTATCAGTTAGAAAACCACGTGACTTCCATCTTCCAGGTGAATGGCTGATAATGCATTTGTCCTTCATAGGGCAAACACGTTATTCGTTATCAACGACGTCAGTAGGCGATAAGAATAGCTAGACTTTTGTGGTGTATAGCATTGCTATCCGAAGCTTGTTTGAACTTGCTTATACTACCTTGCTTGTAATGTAAGTTTATTTTTAACTACTTAGATATTTAAAATCACCAATTGCTAATTGTAATTAGATCATGAATTGATTTTCATAATAATAAGTGATTTATTTTTATATTGTTTAAATTTCATTAAGTGTTGATCTTAGAAATAACTTAATTTTCTTTAGATTTCATTCACTTAGTCTTTAAAATTTTGTTTTGCATGTTGGGAATTATTTCAAAGTATTGAATGATGTATTTGTGAAACGGACCATTTCTATAAAATGAGTCTTGAAAAATAGTCACAAAAATAATTGCATAACTCGAAGAAATTATTTGACTTGTAAAATATTTGAAGAACTGAAAATGATTTCATTGCTCGAAGTTGAGTTGAAAAATAATTGCATAAGTCGAAGAAATTATTTGACTTATAAAATATTTGAAAGTGTTGCCATTGAAAAAGAACTTGGTTTCTTGAAAACACATGCTTATTTCTAAAACTTTCATGAAATTGCATGCTTGGTAGAATGAACGTGGAGAACCAACCCTTGATTTCTTTAAAGTTTTTGATCACTTTCATGGATGAAAGAACAATGAGAGTCCCTGGTGTCATGATAACATATGCATGTTTCCTAAAAATTTTATGAAAAAAATGCATATTTGGAAGAATATATGATGAGAGTTCATGGATACCTTTTGTGATCTCATTCGTGAAAAATCTTTCTTGATACTTCATGGCAGCTGACTCATGATAGTTTGTTTTGAAAATCTATTTAATGCCATGATTTTGTAGGATAAAAGAATGAGAGTCCTTGTTTTCTAAGAAGGTTTATTTGATTAATGCTCATAAATATAACATGAGTTGAACTCACACTTGGAAGAAAGAATGATGAAAGTCCTTTAGTTTTTGAAAAATATTATAATTTGAACACTTGTTTGGAAGAAAGATGAGAATCTTGGAATGTTAGAAGGCTTGCTTGATATCTTAAAAATTTTCGGTAAATGCATGGGTCAAACATATGCATGAAAGAAAGAACGACGAGAGTCCTTGGATAATTCATGAGAACTAATTTTAAAATATTTGTTAGTTAACAAAGCAAAATTTTTGCAAAAAATAAGTTAAACAAATTTAGTTTAGAAAAAAAATTAAAGTAAGAAAAAAAAATTAATTAAGGAAAAAATTAAATTAAGAAAAAAAAAGTTAAGTTTCGAAAAAAAAAAAGTTAAGTTTCGAAAAAAAAGTTAAGTTTCGAAAAAAAAATTTAGTTTAGAAAATAAATTACGTTAAGAAAAATATTACAAGGTTGAATGTTTGTAAAATTGGATTGTTTTCTGATTTAACTCGTAAATGAATTCATCCAAGCATTCAATTGTTTATCCTGGCAACCATATGTTTATTCCTCACCTAACCAACCAACCAACCAATCAACCAACTTCTTACCACACCATTCGATTATTTATAGTATTAACCCTTTATTTCTGCACAAGTGCAGAAAGTAAGCCGATGATAGAATCGAAAAATAAGTGACTTATCAAATAGACTTTGTTGTAAGTTGATGATGTCCAAAATTTTCGAAAAGATAAACTTAGACTCAGAAACTCATTTAACATCGAGTTGGAATGAAAATTTGCTCATTTCCCGCGAAAACTCACTTATACATTTTTGAAGATGTGTTAAAATCACAACAATATTATATTCAAATTAATTAAATTCTCACTGTTTCACATTAGTTTGCTAGTAATTAGAAATATTTCTAGGTTAACTAGGTTTGATAGTATTCCAACTTAATCATTTCTGTGACAGATTTTCTCTGATAAACCTTGTGTAACTAACCTTTTACAATTTTCAATTCAACTTAGTTTCATGAGATTTACCTGCAAAACTTTAAATTCTTCTATTCAGTTTAGTTATCAATTTCAAATTATTTTTATTATTGTTTGAAAAATAATTATGTACTCTAATACCTGTATTTTAAAACATTTAAACTCTAACATCTAACAAATCTAAAATTATAATATATTCAACACTTACCTAATACATCAGCTTGCTCAAGACAAGTGCGTTTAGCAGGATGACTTTAAGAGAAATGGCAAACCCTTATCGTGAAACAGGATATCACGTGACAACTTCCTCCCGCTTCATTGGTTGAGGATGCAATCACGTGATTCCTTATCTGCAACATCACTCGACGATAAGAACAACTCTGAGAAGCCACATTCACGCCATTTTATCACTCTTTTCAGGTGAGTACCCGTGCAGGTTTGACTTTGCTATCCGTCCCTTTTATAATCATGTCAAATCATGTTTTAACTTATCTGAAGTTGTCTAAACATGTTATTGCTTCTTACTTATCCTAAAATGCAAGTTTAATCCCGAAAGAAATGTATATATTTATATTTTTGCTAGATTAGATAATTGAAATAAACATTTGTTAAGTATAATTAAATCACTTCCGTTAATTAATAATTATATTAATTAAAATAATAATTTATATATGAACTAATTTATAATACATATAATACCGATTTTAGAAACAACTTAAGTTTCCTTTGCAAAGGAAAAAGAATAATTGAAATATATATGAGTGTTAGAAAATTCTTATATGAGAAAACTAGAAAGAAAAAATGATGAGAGACCTTGGATATTTCAAGCAAACACTAATTATGCATTTTTCAAGAGTTAAAAGAAATCATATTTCTCATGACTGAGTTTTCAAGAGGTATCCAAGGGGTGTATATCTATATTATAATAGTCCAAGTCATGTAACTGCCATAAATAAATACGCTCTGATCCCTTCGCTTTTCATATGAAAATATGGCCCAGATATCATATACGGCCCCATATTGGCGCGATTTTTTTCCGACGCTAATTTGGGGAAAAGATCAACAGCATAAACAACAACATCCGGCTTATCAAATCAAGCAAAATAAGGATACTATGGCGGGAGTTAAGTACCCGTTGCGTATATGACATTGGCGTCAGAAAAAAATAGCGCCAATATGGGACCGTATGTGGCATCTGTGCCGAAAGTTTTCCATTTCGATTAAAAAAATCAATTTCTTCGAATAATACTACATAAAAGCATTGTCGCAAAGAATTCTTGGTACTGTTACACTAGCCGCGTGCAAATATCGCCAATAACTATTTTTCAACTCGCCAGCTAGCATTTATTTTTTATTTTTCGAGTGGTAAATTAAAACATTGCTTTGAAGTTGAAATTAAATGTCATCGTTTGTTACATCATTTAATATTTGGCCAGATGCCATATACGCACCCGGTTTGGTGTGATTTTTTTTTACGAAAATTTGGCGAAATCCTCGTTTTCGAATACCAGTTACATATGTATTTTTGGTACTACTTAGTTATCCCGTCGAACAAAAATCTATCACCAAACTATAAGATTAAATGTCAATAATAGTTGATAAGTGTCACATTCACTTGACTTTAAGCAAGTTACACGTCTTTACGTCATCAAGTGATTTTTATTTCGACATTTTATTTGTATATTTATTAATGTTATACTATTTTCTTTGTTCTTTCGTTATTTAAAATAAAAATTATGTCAATTTGAATAATTTGGCGAGTGGTTTGGCGATTTATATAATTTGGCGAAATGGGTCGATGGAATAACTAAGTAGTACCGTATTTTTTAATTATGTTCTATTATTTTTTATTTTTAAAGGAAAATAACCAAAAAATTAATTAACTATAGAACAAAACAATTTATGTAATTTAAAAAAAGAAAATAAAGTAAATAAACACTTATTATAAAATAAACAACAATAGCCGGGTTACAATGTCAACCAAAATAATGCCATTTTGTCGCCAATTAGGTACCCCGGTGCGTATATGACATCTGTGCCTAATATTTTTCTTTTCATTTCGTTTAAAAAAAATAAAGAAGTGAAAGTCATTTATTTTAAATGTTTCTGTTTGTATTAAATAAAATGATAATGAAATACAAATTGAATTATGAATATAAAGTAACATGATACATTTCTTAGCATACATTTAAGGGAGGCCAAACTTCTCGCCAAATTAGTTTAAAATAGTAACCTTTTCTAAAATGTGACAAAAAATATCTGTTTGATTAAAATTTGAGTTGCCATCATTAGAAAAATGTATATAAAATTAGGAAAAAATTAATATTTCGAAAACTAATTCAAATTTAAAAATTCTAGTACCAGTTTTGAAATCTGCCGATCAATATTGATTTTTGGTGTTAATTTCATCGCAAAGTATTCTATATTTTGGGAGAAATCGCCGTGAAACATAATCAGTTGTTTAATCGGTCGATTCAAAGAATCGTTACATTTCAGCCGTTTCATATATTCGTTTCATTAGGATTTTATATATATAGGGTAGATATACTATTTTCTTTGTTCTTTCGTTATTTAAAATAAAAATTATGTTAATTTGTATAACTTGGCGAGTGGTCTGGCGATTTACATAATTTGGCGAAATGGGTCGATGGAATAACTAAGTATTTTTTAATTATGTTCTATTACTTTTTTATTTTTAAAGAAAATAACCAAAAAATTAATTAACTATAGAACAAAACAATTTATGTAATTTAAAAAAAGAAAATAAAGTAAATAAACACTTATTATTAAATAAACAACAATATCCGGGTTACCATGTCAACCAAAATAATGCCATTTTGGCACCAATTAGGTACCCCGGTGCGTATATGACATCTGTGCCTAATATTTTTCTTTTCATTTCGTTTAAAAAAAATAAAGAAGTGAAAGCCATTTATTTTAAATGTTTCTGTTTGTATTAAATAAAATGATAATGAAATACAAATTGAATTATGAATAAAAGTAATATGATACATTTCTTAGCAT
Organism: Maratus speciosus; assembly: GCA_963932465.1. Lineage (NCBI taxonomy): Eukaryota > Metazoa > Arthropoda > Arachnida > Araneae > Salticidae > Maratus > Maratus speciosus. The sequence goes on along the minus strand of OZ010790.1, from coordinate 9,110,384 downwards.
ACATTTAAGGGAGGCCAAACTTCTCGCCAAATTAGTTTAAAATAGTAACCTTTTCTAAAATCTGAAAAAAAAAAATATCTGTTTGATTAAAATTTGAGTTGCCATCATTAGAAAAATGTATATAAAATTAGAAAAAAATTAATATTTCGAAAACTAATTCGAATTTAAAAATTCTAGTACCAGTTTTGAAATCTGCGGACCAATATTGATTCTTGGTGTTAATTTCATCGCAAAGTATTCGATATTTTAGGAGAAATCGCCGTGAAACATAATCAGTTGTTTAATCGGTCGATTCAAAGAATCGTTACATTTCAGCCGTTTCATATATTCGTTTCATAAATTCGTTTCATTAGGATTTTATATATATAGGGTAGATATAAAGTACAATTGGACGTCTATTTTCTGATGGTGAACATGGTGAAAACAGTGCTTCGATATAATCGCATTAGGTGAAGATTAATTTTCGGTAGTTCCATTAGGTAAAAATAAATAAATTCAACGGTAAATGTATAAAATAAATTAGATAAAAAGCAGCAAAATATATTCCAGGGTAAATAATTAAATATCATGGAAGACGGTAGTATTCCGAGTGACGCAGCCTTAAGCCTAAAATTGTATCGTATCGTATCGTAGAATTCGTAGATGGCGGAACTCATATATACAGCTAACTCGACATCAAAGAAAATGCGAAAAGCCGCCTGTTAATAACTCATCAAATATAGGTCCTATTGTTCTGATTTTTTTAAAACAGTCTTATATCTGCAGTCTAATCCTATTCTGAATTTTTTACAATTCTACGTGCAGTATATTTTCAGATCTGTAAACCCATTTTGAAAGCAATTTCGATGGTGTAAGTTTGTCTTTTTTTTTTCTCCGAAACGGTCTAGATTTTTTTAAAAACATTAATCTATAAAATGAATCTGTTTTTGACGAAGTGGATAAGACTAACCTAGTATCTAGGAAAACTCTTAATTTTTATATAATCCGCATGAAAAAATGGACTTCTTAGGATCGCGGATTACATGTTATTCTATGGGCTAGCAGACAGAACGTTGCACATCGGTTTTGCGCGGTTTAGGTCACAGTTAAAAATCTGAATATTGGCAATAAATCTTTTTTTAAACTACGAAAACAGTTTATTATGTGCTTTAAAATACTTAGACTGATTTTTTAAAATGGAGCAGTATTTTGTAATTATAGGTATTTTATTTCATTGTTATTCATAGTAAGTAAACATTTTTTAAGGAGAAAATATTTCACATTTTTAAAAAAATTCCGGTATCGAAATTCGATATTTATCGAAAATTCTCGTATCGAAATGAAAATTCATCGCGTTCGCCATAAGACTTCGCCATGTATCACTACGCGATACGCGAAGTTGACTGAAGAAATAAGAAATATCAAAGATGTTGAAATGGTATTCCAAGGGAAGAAAGTGAGTACAATTTCTAATTATCCAGACAGCATTCTTTGCAACCGATCCTTTCTAATTAGTATAATGTTCTGAATTGTTTTTATTTTCAACAATACTTATAACTGTTTTCCTTACAAAATAACGTTCATGAGTGGCATAGGTATTTCTTGTGATATGTGAGTGTAATACAGATAGATTACTAATTTAATTTTGAGTTTTCTTTTAAAGAAATTAAACAAAATCTTTCATTTTTAAAGAACGCACAATTTAAATAAAAGGTATGACGAAATCAAAATTAAGATTTCCAATCCCGTTTATAAAATGATTCATTTGCGAATCGTTTCTAATAATATTATAAACGAAAATTGACTTAAAATGACATCTTTCGTTTATTTATTTATTTTTTTAATATAACTCTTTTCATCTTCAAAAATTAAAGCATCGTAGTATTTTATTTTTATAAAATTTAACCTAAAGGGGAAAAAAATTCTTATTGCCGTTTATCTCTGTAACAAAAGAAAAACAGAAGGAAAAAAAAAACAAAAAAAAAAAAAACCTGAAGCATTTCTTTTAGGCTAATTGATTACAGCCATGGGTGCAAGACCTTCAGTCTTGGACATATTTTTGACTGATAGTAAATTCTACTTTATATACTTAAATTATCACGATTAGCTCAAAATGAACCATTTTATCCTGACTGGTTGTTTTGAGCTCCTAAAAGTAAAAATTTTCATCATGATACTTTTCTTATTTAGTAATTAAAGTTTATAGATAAATAAGATAAAACAGCTTTTTTGCGAAAGTAAGATACTTGTTTTTATTTAATTTTAAAGTTAATATGCTTAAAAGAAAGCTTTAAATAATTTACTTTTAAAAAATATAAAAGTAGCCCCCTTATATGGTATTTGTGGTAATGAAGTATTATTGTAAATAAGAACAATTCAGAACATGTTACTATTTAGAAAAGATTGGTTTCACAAAATTTCATTAGCAGCTGCATTGTAGCTGTCATGATAATTAGACTTTGTATAAACTAATAAAGTGATTACTCAGTAACCATTTCAATTAATATATTAATCTGACTCGCATCTTAAATTAAATATTAAGTTTTTATTCTGCTTTCATTAAACCATTCACTATTCTGTAACATTCCGCATATTCCGACTACAAAAACTCTTTTTATCAATTCCACCTGTACACTGGAGGGTTGCCGTGCCACTTACAGAGTAGCGCGTTTATCGCCTCGTTGTGCAATAGCATTTGAAAGATCACCACACTAACATAAAAAAGTAGCAATAAAAGAAAAACAAAATTAATCAGTTGATTGTAAAAAACCCGCTCCATTCTCGGTCGGGGAAGGAACATCACAAGAGAAAAAAAACCTCGCGAAATTTGACAGTATGTCAGGGGGGGGGGGGGGATCCAAAACTTCATGAAAATAGTTGTAACTTTTCTAATAAATATGTTACATATAACATATGGTAGTAATAATCCGTATATCTGATGAAAATACAAGTAATTTTTTAAAATAAACTATTTAATGATTTTTTTTTATCCCTATTACTGTATTTGATTAATAGTAGTTCAAGAGCCATAATTTTATATTGTAAAATCCTTAAAAGCACTCTGCAAGCAGTCCTTGTTCAATCACAAAAGCCTGCCACTAAAAAATTTTAATGCAGAAGATGTAATGTATTTCTCAGATATAAACAATGAATTTTTCAGTTAAGAAGCACATGTATTTTACAAATATTGCTATTTCTTAGAACACTAAATATGATACATCATCGCCTTTAACACATTATTTTGGAGTAATGAAAACATTGTTATTATATTAAAATTTTTTGTAAATGAGTGTTATAAGCAGAGCAGCTCATGACAGGTTTTTCTTCCAGCACTAAAATGAATGCTTTCCGAAAGTTTTTTGGTGTTTTTTTAATAAATTTTTGCCTTATTTAATGGAAGAAAATTCTGCTAAAAATAAGGCAAAGATTTCATTATTAAAAATAGTGCAAAAGAATAAATTGGCCAGCCATGCATTTAGTGTTCCCAAAACTGTCAGTCATGAGTTACCACTGTTTATAATGATTTTTCCCAGGCATATTTGGATGTTATATTTCAAGGTAATATCTTTAAGGTAATTTAATAATATGTGATCTATACCTATTATGTAAAATTTCATAATTTGCACATTTTCTGAATTTCCAAGGAATGTAATTTAAAGCATGTATACGAAGTAAATTTAATGATGTATGAAATATGATCTATATAATGCCAAAATTCTATAATACGCACAACTTCTCATACCAAGGTGTGCATTATAAAGATCTTCTACTGTATTCATATGTAGTTCACACATCAAAAACCTTAAAGATTTAGTATCTGTAAGAGGACATTATTACAACTTTATATTTTTTTCATTCTGTAGCACAAATTACTCAGCTTAGAATTTGCCAATCAAAACATTGCCATCTTGATTTTTTTCCACTGTTTTTATTTACCTCAGAAGTGATTAAGATTTTTTTATATTGTAAATCCTAAAGGTTATAATAGCAAAAAAAGCATCTTTAAGCCCTTGGGAATGAGCGGCCGGTATACTTGGCCACTTAAGGTGTTCAGAATCCTTCATTATTCTCACCACTTATTTTTAATTGTAAAGTTTACCTTCTTTAATGGGAGCATTTCTATGATTCAGTTACAGAAAATTTTCTGTTTTTAAAAACCTGTAGTAAAAGGTTAAAAATTAACCAAAGGGCTCTTGTCGCGAATGGGTTAAACATCTTGAATTACAGTAAACTTTAATAACCCTTGGCTTTAATTGCCAGTACTCTTCCAATTGAGCTATCTGTACGACAGCCCAGCCAACACAATATTCGCTCAGAACAACTATTATCATGACATCAATTGATTGTGTGAAAAATAATTAAAAGTGTACATAATTATGTATTTTATTATTAAGCAACAGACTTTGCAGATCCGATTTTCTAAAAAGCTTTAAAGATTGAAATCTCTAGGCTGGAGTGGGAAAGTGGTAATTTTGAGGAATAGGAGGATAATTTATATAGAAGAATTTTCTGTATAAAAATAAAGATTTAAATTTTTTTAATGTTGGGGAGTAGGGGGAGGGAGAAGAGGTGAAAAGTTCAGTCGTGGGGAAAAAAAAAGGTAAACACCCTCTACTAACTCCTTAACAAATTATTATCGTAGACAAAAGTTTTTGGTACCGAACGATTGGAAATAAAGTCTATTTTTAAATGATGTATATAAAATTTGCTTAGGGGGCCATCTACATATTAAAACAAATCCAAACTTCATTTTTTTCAGTGGCAATACCCAATTTTAACGAGATATTTCAAATCTCCGGTTCAAACTATGCCTAGTCACCAAATTTCAAGTAATTTGAATAATAAGTTTTTGAATTGTAAACATTCAAAATTTAGTGCTTCTAATGTTAAATTATATTTTCATATTTTTATTCATATCTCCTGAAATTATGCTCCTAATGTGCTAATTTTTTGTGTAGCAGTAATACTAACATACCCAAACATAAATAAGTTGAATTTGCAATTTTTATAATTTTATGATATGAATTATGAAATTAATATTCGAAAAAATTATGAATTGTAACCTAAAATTTTTTTGATGGATTTAGATTTATTAAGTCCTGCTTTATGGAAATCCAAACTTTCACATTTTTCTTCCAAATAGTTTTCAAATTATGCTTAGAAAACGGCAAAATTATGATTTAAGGGGCCGTGACTAGATAGAAGTGACTAGATATTTTGAAATGTCTTACGCTGTCCTGTAATCTAGCAGACTTCATTGACTGCTTGAGTGACGCTTAAGGTGCCTTGATCAAGAAGGGGGCTCTCTCGGTTAACAATCGAGTACCGAACTTCAATTTGGATACAGCCCTTAAAATAAGCTTGTTTTAAAATAATTAATTTCTTGGGAACTTATAGTACGAATTGCATAAAAATTTGTTTTTAGGCTAAGTAAATGGTGTATAATTCCTTTATGCTGTAAAAATTGTGCACTGCTATTGAAAAAAACAAAGTTATGGTTCGTTTTAATATGTAGATAGCCCCTTAAGCAAATTTTATATACATCATTTAAAAGTAGACTTTATTTCCAATCGTTCGGTACCAGTAACTTTCTTCTACGGTAATTTGTTGAGGAGTTAGTAGGGGGTGTTTACTTTTTTTTTTCCATGACTGTACGTTAGGGAAGTTAGTGCTTATTTATTTATTTATGTTAATGAGCAACAAATGTAGCAGATTTTTTTTTTTTTTTCAAACTAATTTTTGAAAGATTTTATTATTTAGGTAAGCTGGAGAGGTGGGTGCAAAAGCAGAAGTGGAATCTTCGGAACTCAGGGGATTATTTTATATGATTTATTATTGTTAATAAAGAATTTTAAATAGGGATGGTGAAAAATTATTTTATATAAAATTAAAGAATGTTTAATTTTTTTGCACTAGGAATGAGAAAAGGGAGAAGCAGAAATTTGTAGTTTTGGATTTAATATAAATGTATGGAATTACTTTTATAAGTGAGCGATGGTTGTTATATATATATGTAAAGGTTTAAAGAGTAATATTTCTTGCTATTTTTCTTAACAAAGACATTTTTTTATATAGTAAAATTTAACATAGCTTTTTATATCTCTGAAGCAAACCAACAGAAATACCCTCTAAACATGCATGTTGTACATTACTTCCATATCTTACCAAAGAGTTCTTATAAAAATCTCATTGCACGGTGCTCTTTAAAATTGAAGTATGGTCATCCTTTTTTGCGGGGAGGGAGGGGGGAGAGATTGAAGGTGAATTGAAATCCTGACTATGAATTCTTTGTATTGGTCTTTAAATTTTTTTTGTGTGTGTTTATTGTTTTATTTATTTTTTTCAATAACCTCAAAAAAGTAATGATATCAATACAAAAACCCTTAACGGGTTAAGAGTTTGTGACGCAGCACTTTATCTTATGCTCTAAGAATTTTAAATATGGAACTTAAAAATAATGATATCAAATTTTGAGTGACGCTATGCTATTAATTATAATCTCTCTATAAATTATTTATTTCATCTTTTTATTTTTTTATAATCGCATGTGCAAAAATTATGTTCAATTTAAAAAAAATGTATAAAAGTTTATTCATCGATGCTTTAACATTTACACTTCTCATAAATTCCAAGTATGAGTTTTAAAAGATATTATATCAAAATTTTAGTGACGCTTTGATGTGGCTTTAAACGATTTGTTTTAAAATTAAATTTAAATTATTTTTGTTTTGGCTAAGATATATTCACACATATAAATAATAGTTTTAATTTTCCAATATACTTTAAATATGTCACTTTCACTGAATTTATATAATGCATTTAAATGTATTTATTTGAATAAATTGATTTATCCTTTGTCCAATGCTATTAAAAATTTAAAATAAGATTTACGTAAATAATTTGTTTGCCTCATAGTATCCATTTGAATACATTTCCCTTAGTTTGGATACAATGACGCAAAAAACATTATTTACGCAAATCTTATTTTAAATTTTTAATAGCATTGGACAAAGGATAAATCAATTTATTCAAATAAATACATTTAAATGCATTATATAAATTCAGTGAAAGTGACATATTTAAAGTATATTGGAAAATTAAAACTATTATTTAGATGTGTGAATATATCTTAACCAAAACAAAAATAATTTAAATTTAATTTTAAAACAAATCGTTTAAAGCCACATCAAAGCGTCACTAAAATTTTGATATCATATCTTTTAAAACTCATACTTGGAATTTATGAGAAGTGTAAATGTTAAAGCATCGATGAATAAACTTTTATACATTTTTTTAAATTGAACATAATTTTTGCACATGCGATTATAAAAAAATAAAAAGATGAAATAAATAATATATAGAGAGATTATAATTAATAGCATAGCGTCACTCAAAATTTGATATCATTATTTTTAAGTTCCATATTTAAAATTCTTAGAGCATAAGATAAAGTGCTGCGTCACAAACTTTTAACCCGTTAAGGGTTTTTGTATTGATATTAGATACAAATAAATAAATTCGATAATTCTATGAGGTAATTAGCAAATCCGATAATTCTGTTAGGTAAAAATAAATAAATTCGAAGGTAAATAAATAAATAAATTAAGGAAGTAAATAAATAAATATTCGAGGTTAAATAATAAAGCACATTTGGTAAAAAAAAAAAAAATAATAATAATGAAATTTGTTTGAAATTAATACCTCAATTCAGTGACCTTTTTATGATTTTTTAAAATAATTTTTAAACATGATTAAAAAAGAACTCAACATTGAGCATCTGTTTGCTACAATAATTTTAAGTAGCCAGGGTTTATCCCAATCACAATTGGCAATGGGTAAATTAAGGCTGTTCTTAACTGCTCTGATCAACAAGCGTAAAACGTTTTCACACATTTATAAATTCATTTTTTAACGGAAAGATATAAAATTGGAATGGAAAGCCTGACCATGGAAGCGATTTGGAATCGAAATGTTTTTTGCATTTTTAGATCAATCAATTACCTATTGAGTTAGAAGCGATTTTGATCCCGTGACACGGCATTTTCTCCCCTTTTTGATTGGATTTTCTTCTTTCGTTCGAAAGTTCGGTTCAAAATGCCAACTTTGACAGTATTTTCTGAAAAATCTATTGCATTTACAAGAAAACGGAAAAAACAGTTCGATGACATAGTTTCTGAATAACAACACCGTCTAGTTTCATGCGTTTCCGAACAAAAATGAATTAAAACTTATGTGAGAAATTTGACCCTTTGGATTTGAGAACAGCCTTAAACAGAAAAAAAGCAGATTAAGGGTGTTCTCAAATCGAAAAGGGCAACTTTCTGACATAAGTTTTAATTTATTTTTGTTCGCAAATGCATGAAACTAGCTGGTGTTGTTATTCAGAAACTATGTCATGGAGCTGTTTTTTCCATTTTTTTGCAAACGCAATAGATTTTTCAGAAAATAGCGTCAAAGTGGGCGTTTTGAACCGCAATTTCCGCGCGAAGGGAGAGACTCAAGAGCGAGCGAAAAACGGGTTTGTCACTTGCAGGGCCGTGCGAAGAGAAAACTGCGCCCGGGGCAGCGTGCCAATTTGGCGCCCCCCCCCCTCCCTAAAAATTGATAAAGGACAGAAACAGAAATAAGTTATATTGAATAAATATTTTGCGTTTATTTTAGAACTGTAAAATATTTCATTTTAATTCAGAAATTCCAAACAACTAAATAACAGAAAAGAAAATTGCACTTATTTGTTAATGAAATCATGATGCTTTGCGACAGATTTTTCTTAACCATTCGCACATGTTTTTCTAGACATTTTTAGTTGTTGTTAGTCCTTAAGCTGTAGAAAATGGGTAAAAATCGCCAACAACCAGGTTGGAAACAAGTGGTCCCTTCAACCGATAAGTACTAAATAAACAAAACAAACAAAAAACCTGCAGAACATAACGTAAAAGATAAAAATAAATTATAATTTCACTACATTAATTAAGGAAGATAACTGAAACAATGCTTTAATAAACATAAAATAAAATATAATTATCAGGCAAATAGATTTACTTCCATTTTATTTTTCTTGCTTTTAGGGTAGCAAAATCGTTTATTATTTTATGTGTAAAGATTGCGACACACTGAATTTTATAGAAAGTAAATTCAGGTAACTTAATCTATCGCTCATAGTAAATCTTAAGTAGTTTTTTACTATTTTATTGTTACTGGAATACTTATGAATTATGTACACTGTCTCCACGTTTTTGCAATTCCTTGTTTTTCCTAAGTTAAAATTATGGAGCAACTAAAGGATTTCTAAATGATCCATTTTATAAAAGTTTTTATCTAATGGTTTCGCATTTAAAACCTCGCTTAACAATTCAAGTCAATAATAAGGGGCGAGGCCCAGATATTAAAAGATTTTCGGTAACTGATTTTAGATTCGCACCAGCCAGAAACTCAAATTCTTGTTATACATTTCTCAGTTTCGTAAAACTCCAGTTCAGTTGCACGGTTATAGTGTCTCTTTGTAACACAAAATCCTTTACTTTCATATAAATTTCCACTTTCATCAGGAGCTTCGTAGTCAAACTGTTCTGCGAATTTTACGTTTTCTGTTTTGCTCAAATAAGGACTCTACAAGTAGTATATAGGGGGTCCTTTGGCACACTTTTTATATTCCACACAATGCAAATATTTAACGATTTTTGTAAGATTTTGCTCAAAAAATTTGACTGTTAAAATATCGGTGCTGTAACGATTTTATAACGATTTATCGAGCAAATGATGATAAAAATTGCATTGTGTGTATATTTTTATTTTTTCTACTAAATTATGTAAAGAAGAATTTTTAAGAAAAGGTTATAGAATAAACAATAAAAAAACCTGATTATAAATAATAACGTAATCAATTTAGATAAAATAATCATGATTTTTAAATGTAAATATTTAATTATTATAGTGATGAAAAAATTTAGTCTGATTATAGATTGACGTACTTTCTTAATAGTCTACCAAAAGCTGATAAACAACCTTCCTCTAGGATAATATAGATATGAATAAGAAAAGCAAAGAGCAGCGTTATATAATAAGTTATCGGCATTATAACCAATCCTAAAATCTTTAGTAGCATTAAAAGCTATAGAATAGTATAAGTTATTATCTCCGGGAATATAAATATGAAACCATTCTTTAGTTTCGGGTATTAAATTCCAATCGTCGTCACATTTAGTTTCTATCCAAAAATAAACACCAGGTTGAGAAAATTTAGAGGCTTGATCCATTTTGTATATTTTAGCGGTGAAAGTTAATTTTATTGTATCATTGAAACTATTAAATATAGTATAATTATTAGAGTTATCGATGCTATGATTTGTAATAACGGGGTCAAATTTAAAATAATGAAAGGTAGGCGAAAGACAATTAAAGAGTAAAGTACTTATGACAAAATATTGTAACATTTATTTAGAAAAAAATTGGACGTCAAATAAAGGATATAATCCTTCGGCTTAAAATTGAAATGTTAATTAAAAACCGTTGATATATGATATCCATTCCCAGTCAACTTTATCATTAAATTCTTTTAAAAAATCTTCGGATAAGACCTGATGATAGGAGATCCCTTCCCAGTCAACTTTATTTTTAAATTCTCTAATAAAATCTTCTGATAGTGTCTGATGAAATGATATATAATACCAGTCAACATGATTTTGAAATTCTCTAATAAAATCTTCGGATAATGTCTGATGAAATGATATACACCGCCACTCAACTTTATTTTGAAATTCTCTAATAAAATTTTCTGATAATTTTTCATTCTGTGATATACAATTCCAATTAAGTTTATCCTTAAATTTTCTTATAAATTCAATGGGCAATTTCATAATATTTTTACTTAAATGAAGATCAATTTTATTCATATATAATGAAATAAATGTATGAAATGTTTTATGATGGGATAAATTGATAAATAAATCTTTATATTTATGAATTATAATATCTTCTAATCTTTGAGCCGACACCATTTATACAGAAGCATTTTTATAAACACTTTTATTTTTCGTCTTTATTTAAAAGCAGTCGCAATTCATTAATAAATCGTATTAAAATAATTTTTAATTCCAAAACTTCATCTATTAATCTTTCTCTATGAGGTTCTTCTTCTTCATAATAATGGCCAATTTTTTTATTTAATTCACCAAGTTGAACGGAAAGAATTTTGTACTTAAAAACAGATATATTTTGGATTTCCGTAAATATTATTCTGGTAGTTTGATAGTTCAATAAAAGGTCCATTCGATTATTGTAAGATTTAAAACAAATTGTAGGATTAAGCTTTTTCTAATTCATAATCATAAAAGCCGTCATTATTTTTTCCTTTAAAATGAAAGATATAACCACCTTCATTCAGTTTTGTTATTGCTGCTTCAGAAATTTTTCCATGACTCTTTTTAAGAAAATAATCCTTTTCTACATCATTAACTTCTAATCTTGCAATAGTGGTATTTCCAAATTTTGTTTGAATTTTCTTCAACGAAATCAGTTTGTATTTCCCTGTCTCTAAATGTTTTAGCTTATGAGTTACAGGGAACGATCTGAGACTGTTGAATTCTTCCATTTATTAAGAAACAATTTTTGAAAGAAAATTTTTATAGTACAGACATCTGTACATAGAACAACCCTGTCCTAGGATTCGAACGCATCTCGGTACTTCTAATATTTTTATAGGAATTCCCCATTCTTCAAAGGTACTTTTCGGAAAAACTCCTCCTTTAAAAGCAAATGTCCCTCCGTATATCTGATGCAATTGTAAGAGATAATCTTTTACATTGTCGCTACTAATCCATAAGCCTGTATTATCTGAATATCGTTTAAATCTTAAACCATGGATATCGTTAGTACATCTACGAACTATTCCATGGTCTTGATCACCTAATTCATAGTTAGGTGTAAATACAGAAATCGTTTCACCTATTCCTTCTTTTAAATGAACCCAGCTTATTTCTCTCGCTATAGATTTAAAAGGAAGTATAAAACCTTGAACATTTATGATAAGAGTGACATCGTCCATTTATTAGAAAACATTTTTTTATAAATTAAATATTCGGCTTAAAATCCAAATGGTACAGTATCAAAGTTATCTAAAATTCTTCTTTTATCATATCCAAATATATATCTTTTATTCATTTTATTCACTTTAATACTTCTATCTTTTTGTATCTGAAATTGGTTTATTTCTACATCTATATGGTCAATTTCCCCAGTTATTGTTTTCATTCTCTCGGCAAAATTGAGCTTAGTTTCGCTCTCATAACTCATTTTAAATCCTTTTACTTTTCCTTTTACAGAACCATCGTTCAGAATATAACCATAATCTTTACTTGCTCCAGATATCCACGATTTCATATATTTATCTTCTCCTAATTCATCGGTCCACTCGCCTAACATACAACCCGTTTTTACTTTATTGGAGCCATCATCGATATACACAATACTATCTGTATCGTAATACATAACTTTATCTCCTAATTTATCAAGCATTTCATATAATCTTATTCTAGCCGAACTGGTTGTAAAAGCCGCTATATAAATATTCGTATTAAAGTTATTCTTGACATATTCATCTTTCATCTTATAATCCATTTGCACACACTCATCATTTAAAAATATCATATTCAAGTCTTTAATGCGGTCGTTCAGTATAATTCTATAAAAATCTGCCAATTCTGTTACATTCTCTGTTTGTTTCATATTTTTTCTCTGTCCGAACTTTCCCCATAAAGAGTTTAAACAAATTTTAGATATAAATCTCATTCCTGGGTTTTCTTTGATTTCTCCTAACCTTATACCCAATTTCTTTTCTACGCACCTTTTATATTCTTTTTCAGTTTTGAAATTTTCAGACCATTTATCATCTGTTTCTAATTTGATTTTCAAAAACATTTTAACATAATCCTTAAATAATGTATTAGATTTTTTTTCAAAATGCCAAACTTCATAGATATTTAAAATCTTATAACCTTTTTCAATAGCCAGTTCAACTTCGGTAGTTGTCCACGTACCAGTAAAACTTCTCTCCTCATCCGTATGATTACATTCATTATTCCGCATATCATAACATTTTTTACATTGTTTCTTTTCGCATTTTATAGGTTTTGAACATAATTTACACAAACTAAATATTAATTTTTCTCCTTTATAAGGTAAAACAGGATGATAGAGCCTTCTAGGTGGAAGTACTTTGCATTGTATCAACCCATACCAATTTTTATCATATTTTTCCGGATTATAAATCTTTACCGGATGACCAACAGGATAGTAATCAAAGTAATTCACTGTTGGATAAAGTGAACAAACATCGATATATCTACCCTTTTCGATTTCTTTCATTTCGTAGATTAATTTGGTAGGTTCGCACCTACCGCCGGTGAATGCGTTTCTAGGATTTAAAGGTTCTACAAAATCTCTTTTCCATTCATTTTTCATATATTTTTTAATTTCTTTGTCACTATCAAAATCGCATTCCCATATTTCAATCAATTCAAATCCTTTATCTTTTATTTTTTTATTTATTTTTTGAGTTCTTTCATACAAATCTTTCATACATATCTGATTTTGAAGATTGACAGTGGATTCTGTAAAACAGCGAGGACAACCGTGCCAATGACATCCTTGAAACTGATAAACAGTGTTATTATAAAAACCGTCTACTTTATAAGTTTTATCACCTAATTTCAGTTTTTTCTCACCACCGTTTAAAGCATGCTGTATTTTGATATTGTGTTTTTTAGACAGATAGTCTAGCCAAATGATCGATTTCTTACTGAATTGATCCTTTGGAATACACTCTTCATCAATCGCTATTGTATTCAGTTGTGTGAATTTGTCTCTATATATAGCCATACAAACGCCTGCTAAAGTGACATATTTAAAAGGATCAATATTAGCAATATTTAGAAATAATCTTCGCAATTCTAAACATCCTTTTCTTAAAATATCAACATCAGATCTACAATATTTTATAATTTCTTTTTGAAAATCAAATGTTTCGTTTTTTACCGATTTATACCATTTATCAAAAGTTTTTCTTTGATCTAAAGTCATAGTATCATAACCATAATAGTATTTTTCAGGATATTTTCCTACATAATTTTGATTTTCCTTAGTGTTAAACAAATGAGGAAAATAACCTTTAGCCAATTCCGTTAGTCCAAACGTTTTAGGAAATTTTCTTAACGGAATCAGTGTAAAATTAATAGAATCGATAAACCTAATATTATATGCGTTTGCTTGCATATATATGAGTTTATTTCCTTGATATATTGTAAACACTTTAATTTTATTTTTAAAGCAGTATTTAGCTAGAAATTGAAAATCGAATCCTTTTCCATAATGCGCTAATACTGTATAAAAGCAATGTTTCTCTTGGAATAACCATTCACAATATTCATTTTCATTCTTAAATATTTTTTCTTTTCCGTTAAAATCATGATTTATAACTAGATTGACTTGGTGATTTCCTGTCTCTTGATTCGTTTCAACGTCAAAAAACATATATTTTTCTGTAAATGCTGACCTTTCACATTTCTCACACCATTTCCCTCTGTCTTTTATATTTTTGGGACAGATATTTTTACAGGTTCCCCCCTTAGATTCTTTCCAGCGTATATAACATTTATGATCTTCCAAAACCCACTTTCTGCAGTTTTTACATTGTCTTTCTCCACATTTATGATCTTTCGGTTTTCTTTGACTTCTATTGATATTTCTCTTACATTTTAAACATTTCCACAATGTTTCACAGACTGAGTGATTTTTATGATTTTCGAAGCAGTTTTTTCCTTTAAAAGATCTAAAACAATCATTACACTGAATATCAACTCCTTCGCAATTACTCTCTTTCCTAAAACATCTATTGCATTTTAAAGAACATTTATGTTGATCACTTCTTTTATAACTGACTTTACAATAATCACAATAATTGTTTTTTCCTAAAAATCCTGTAACCGTTGTAATGACATCAAAATGATTTCTATTTTTTAAAATGTAAACACAATTATATTTATAGGCACCGCTGTATATTCTTTCGTTAAAATTTTCTCTGCAAAATATAGTTATTTGAATATTTAAAAAAATTTCGAATTGTTTAACATGCTCTAAATTACACATTTCTAACGGAATATCACACATTTCATGCAATTTTATCGCTAAATCTTTTTGTAATTTTCTACCCATTTTTATGTATCTAACGTCATTATCTGTAAGTTTTTCTAGATTCAATTTTTCGCATAAAATTTTACGATTTTGAATAGCTAAGGCTGTAACGATTGATCTAGCCAAACAGATATTATCGTCATTTTTAATTTGAAGAATACTTTTTTTATTGACAATATCGTTATTGTTCAGTAATTTCGATCGTTTACCGCCTTTAGGCAAATCAACGACAGTAAAAAAAAATTCACAGTCTTTAATATCCAGCTCTTTGTATTCAATTTTATGTGTTAAAACATCTAAATAGGTGTCATAGGCTTCTTTCGTTGACATCATTTTAGGGTGAAAGGGTTGCGTCAAAGAGGGATTGTCTACAACAATTTGGACCTTTCCTTCAATTTTTCCAATTGCTCTTCTGAATAAATCTTTTAAGATACTATAATACTGGCCTGGTGTGAGTTTGTTTATTTGTCTTATTTTATAAACATACATGTAAGTATTAAATTTTTTTATAATTTTTTTTCCTGTCTCAACAATTTCGTAATCAGGCCTAAACAGATTTTCTAAATTTGTTTGCAATTTGACTTTCTTTTCTGTCTTTTTAATCAATTTTTCATCTTTATATTTCAAGCCGTAATAATCAAAGAGTTTTTTAAGTTTTGGACGGTTTTTCGGTTCATTTATAAATTGTTTCAATTTTTCATTCAAATCAGGAAATAATTTTTTAAGGTTGACCGCTGTTTTTATCTTTTTTTCTTCGTTATTTTTTGGATTAAATTCTGCTGTGTTATTGTTAAATTTTAAAT
This sequence comes from Maratus speciosus, assembly GCA_963932465.1. Classification (NCBI taxonomy): domain Eukaryota; kingdom Metazoa; phylum Arthropoda; class Arachnida; order Araneae; family Salticidae; genus Maratus; species Maratus speciosus. The sequence goes on along the minus strand of OZ010790.1, from coordinate 9,094,416 downwards.
CAAAAGAATCGAATATTTTTTTCAACTTATTTCTTTTCTTAGGATTTTTGATAAATTTTTTCTTCATTTCATTTAAATAATCTGTTGCGTCTATTTGTAATAAATCTACTAAAACGTATTTATATTTCCCAGTTTCTTTTATATATCCCAGTATCAATCTAATTAAGTCATCTTTTTTACATCGTTGGGGTTGATTTATATTTAAAAGTTTTACGACCTGTCTTAATTTTGAAATATGTATTTTTGAAACAGATATCAATCTTAGAGTTTCCTCCATTTATATAGAAGAAATTTTATAAACACTTTTTCCCCACGATTTTAATTTTGAAACTATCAAGGTCCAATTGAATAATTTCTGAAAATGCAACATTCAATATAATATTTTCAACTAAAAAATACGTTCAATTTAAAACACAACATTCAATATAATACTTTCAACTAAAAAAATACGTTCAATTTAAAACATTGAATATAATATTTTCAACTAAAATGCAACATTCAATATAATACTTTCAACTAAAAAATACGTTCAATTTAAAACACAACATCCTAAACTTATTTTGACGTTCGTTTGATATGATAATTGCTTTTTAAATGTCTTTTTTTATGAGCTAAAGTGTATTTTTTACCACATTCGCAATCAATTTTTTTATTTTTATTAGCTAAATGACAACTTTTGCAATTAGCGTAATGTTCCGTTTTGCCGTAACGAAATCGAGTATAAAATTGGTCTAAAGGTTTAGTCATCTGGCAATGCTTGCAAACTTTAGACAGCTCCATTTATTAAGAAACATTTTTTAGAAAGCTATTCCAAATGTCTTCGTTTTTCTTATTAAATTTTACTTTCAAATTATTATCAATATTATAATAATCTAATATTTTCTTTATGAAATATAGGTAATTTATCGACTTTTTATAATACACTAAATCTAAAAATTGAATAAACATTTCTTCAGCTTTATATGGAATATTTAACTTCAATTTCCATTTCAATGCTTTAAAACGACTTATTCTGGATTTACGTCTTTCGTTTAAAAAAACATCTATATTTTTATATGTAAAATATTCACCGTCCGAATCGTACATTATTTCACTTTTTTTCATCTGGTCATAAATTTTGAGATATTTTTCGGGTAATGGAAATTTGTTTTCTTTGTCAAAAGAATCCATTAAGTTAGAATCAGAATCATCTATTAAAACGTCTTTAAAAAAGTCACAATTCATTTATTTAAACTTATTTTAATGTAATGCATTTTCCCGCATAGATGGGAGTTTTGATGAGAAATTTTATAAACATTTTAGCGGAAAAATTAAATTGACTTGATATCTTTTTCGTCAACCCAAGAGTTAAATTCGTCGGAATAATTTAACCATTTAACTAGACATTTCTTTCCTTTCTTTTTTATTATTTTTTCAATTTTAAACATTTTATCTTCCTTATTATATTTAACTAATTCCGGTTCATAATAAGTTCCTTTTATTTCGTTGCCATTCAAATCCTGTATTCTATAAGTAATCGGGTCAGTGTTTAATATTTCTGAAACGATGAAAATTTCTTCAGTAAAAGTGGGTTGGTATCCGCGGGTAAAAGCAGTCTGGTATTTCGAAATTCTTATTCTATCGCCAACCTTGAATTTCGGTTTTCTTATTATTTTTTCTTCGTATAAATTTTTATAAACTTCAGATTCGTTTTCTTCTCTACTCGCTTCGCTAGGCGTCATTTTGATAGACCTGTGTCTGGTATTATTATAATTTTTAACTAATTCGTCCAATACATCTATATATCTTTTAGTATTGTTGGCGGCTAGATAGGTTCTAATTTTTTTATTAATTGTCCTGTTAAATCGTTCGACAACAGAACATTTTATTTCAACATTTTCTGTTGTAAACCACTGAATATTATTATCTTTAAACAATTTTAAAGTTAACTTATTTACGAATTCGGTTCCTTTGTCAGTTTGCAGTTTTTCAGGGATTCTTTCTTTAAATATCTTTTTAAATGCCTCAGTAACTTCTTGCCCTGTTTTTCTTTTTATCGGAATGGCATACGCGTATTTACTAAATATATCTATCACTGTCAATAAGTAATTAGTTCCGTTATTATATTTACTAAAAGGTTTGATAAACAATAAATCTGCTTGCCATTGGTCATCGATATGACTTACATAAACCCGTCTTCGCTTAAATTTGCGAATTAAAGGCTTATGTCTGGTATAAACATCTTGGCTGTGTAAAAAATCTGTAATTTGCTTTTGACTGAAACCTGTTTTCCGTTTTAATTCATTGATACCACAATAACCAGATTTGGGATTATAATATATTTTTTCTAAGATACTTTTAGGATCTTTCATCTCTAAGGTTTTCCTAAAAAAACACTCTTTTTAGAACCACAATCTAGACAAATACCTTTCATCATTGGCTTGTTGTTTTTAGAAATTGCATTTTTAATATCTTTAGTTTCTGTGTGGTTTTTACATTTTAAACAATAGAGCTTTGTATTTATAGATCCCATACCAAAAGCTTTTTTAGCTTTAATAATCGGTTTTACAATTCCTCTTTCAAATCTTTCTCTAATTGTAGGATTTTGAATATTATCTAATTCATCAATCATATTCTTATCGCATACTTCATTTCTACTTTTTGTATCTTTATTTTCTAAATAACATTTGTCATGCTTATATGCAATTTCATCCACTCGGTTAACAGGTTTAGATGAATTTTTATACGTTAAATCAGGATTTAATCGCGTTTGCCCCCATAATAATTGTGTCCCCGGGCCAGTGAAATTATGGCCAGGTAAATGCATTTCAAAAGGTAAATTACTAATGACTTTATTCAGAAAACCTGATCCAGTTTGTCCGCATTTTAAACATCCGCCTTTAAAATTACCCTTTTTAGTTAAAGACGTAACAACAAATTTTTTACTTTTACAACTCATTTATTAGACAGCAAAAAGCTGACGCTTTCTAAGAAGAATATTTATATCCATTCAACTTTACTTTTTTCACATACTTTTCGATTGGGAAATATACTAAATTATTTATAAAATCTTGTTCTCTAACATACACTTCTTCTTCTGAAATTTTTTTAGCTTTCAACAAATTTAACCGTTGTTTATAAAAATTATAACATTGCTTGTATTCTTCTTTTCGTTCCAAAATATTTAAAGATTTCTCAATGACTTCTACAATTCCTGCACTCAAACTCAAAGCGGCCAGTGGTATAAACGCAAAAGCTGATAATCCCGAAGCACTTAGCATAAATTTGCTAACAGATAAGGAAATACTTATCTTTTGATACAAATTGTAACTTTTCCTATAAACATATAATCTCTTTTCTAAATATTCTTCCATTTATATAGGTTCAAAATTTTTTCTGTATCTCATTTCGGAATTTACTAAATCTAGCATAAAGAAATTACCCATACAAGATTTATATTTTTCTAGAAATTCTTTTTTTGTTAGATTTCCGTCTATTTCTCTTATTATCTGATTGATTTCCCTAGGCTGTAGTTTAAAAAATATGAAGTAATTACAATTTTTTCTAATATTTATAGGAGTTGAGTAATAAGACTGCGTTAAATAAATAATGGATGCATTTTTCTTTCGACCTCTTATAAACAAATCCTCTATAACTTTCTGGTCTTTTTCTGTAACACAATCGTCGAAAACAACGAGATTTTTTTCTGAGGAAACTAAATCGTCGACAGTAATAAATTCACTCAAATCTGAAGAAAATAATACATTCTTTTTATATTTATCATACAATTTTAATAATTGCTTTCTTTTATTTTTACTTATTTTTTTACATTTTAAAATATCGTCTTTTTCAACACCTTCAAACAGTGTATAATTTTCTTGCAATTTAGAATACTTTGGCTCGGAAATATCTTTTGCGCATAAATATAAAGCGTCGAAATCTAATCTTAAATTACTAGGATTCTCAAAACCGTTTAATAAATTTATTAGTAAATTTGTCTTTCCACAACCTGACGGGCCGATTATTAATAATCTGAAAGGATGTCTGGGTAAAAAACGATGTTGTTTAGGGTCAGGTAATTCTTCCGGTTCTGTGTAATCTTTAATTTTAATCATTTATTAGACAGCGAAAAGCTGACGCTTTCTAATGTTACTGCCAGTAAAAGCATATTAGCTGTCAGTAAAAATAGGCGGCGAAGCTGTCACTTCTAATTTTAAAATAGAAAGCGTCACCTTTTCGCTGTCTATAAATGGATAAAATAAACGATTTAGAAAAAGATCGAAATAAGAAACAAAAAGAAGAATTAAAAAATGCAATAAAACTTGTCAAATTACAAGCAGATATTAGAAAAAATAATGAAGAACAGCGTGATAGAAAGCTAGGTATAGACAAAAGTTTAACTGAATTTCATAAACCTGTCACTAAAAAATTAGAAGAACAGGATAAAAGTAGAAAAGAAAATATTAAATCTATCAGTGATAAATTGGACGAATTAAATATATCTTTACAGCCTATTGCAGAATCATCTAGAATTATTCCTGAAGCGATCGAAGATGTCAAAGAATTATATAAAGAACCACCACTTATTTATAATGTTGATCAGTATTTAGATACAGATTATTTAATAACTGAAAAATTATACAGACCTTCGAAACTCCTAGACAATAAAGTAAAATTAGATGAAATGTATGCAAAGGCTAAGGAGTTAAAAGAAGAATTATCGAGGAAAAAAGGCAACTTACAAAGTACAATTACGCGGGCTAAAAATCTTTCAGAGGAGATATTAAGTCAGAAAAAGGATGAATTAGACACTGTTAAATATAAAGAAGATGAGCTACAAAAATATCTGGCTAGATTAACTACAATTCGAGGTAGCGAAGTAATGAAAATCGGTAAAGGATTAGATTTATTATCTGAATTAATTGAAAAAATATGTCAAGGTAGCAAGTCGAAAAAATTAAAAAATGAAGTAAAACTGCTAATAGACAAACTTATTAAAACTAAAAAAATAACTAACGGAGATAAAGAACGATTATACAATCAATTTCTTCTTTGAAAGCGTCAGCTTTTTGCTGCCTAATAAATGAGTTATGTAAAAAAGAAGATTCATTTGAGTGACGGACAGATTAGTAAATTGAAATCTGCTCTCAGAAAAAAAGAAGAACTGACACTGCAGATAGACAATTCTAAACCTTCCAATTATGAAATGTATTTAACTAAAACACAGATTAATCAGATTAGTAAAGGTAAAAGAATAAATATAAGCAAAACTCAATTAGATAAAAACGGTGGATTTTTACCTTTTTTAATTCCTATTTTAACATCCCTAGGGCTCGGTGCTGCGAGTGGTGCAGCAGGTTGGGGGACTAAAAAAATCCTGGATAAAATTTCAGGATCTGGAGTTTTTCAACCTTGGGAAAACAAAGGATCTGGTCTTAAAAAAAAGTCAGCTTCCCTGTCTAAAAAAAAAAAAATCCCGATAACAAAATTGGGTATATCAGATGAAACGATTAAAGAAAATATGAAAGATGAAAAGGGATTCAGAGGTGTTTTCTCTTCCGATTTACTTCCTAAAAAGATTGGAAATTTTGAAAGCGGGATTATTAATTTAGATATTTCGACAGGTCCTGGAACACATTGGGTTTGTTATTATAATGACCCGAAATATAACTATGTAGAATATTTCGATCCTTTTGGGGAATATATATATAAAAATATCAAACTCAGAGAAAAATATATTCCTGAAAATATTATGAAATTTCTTAAACTGTCCAATAAAAAAGTCAATATAGCTCACAATGATAGTTTTTTACAAAAACCTACTTCTGTAAACTGTGGATTATTTTGTATGAAATATATAAAAGAAAGAAATACCGGTAAATGTCCAGAATGTGTACTTAATTCATTTACCCAACAGCCTAGCGATTATAACGAAGAGCTTGTTTTTCATATTTAAAGAATTTTTACTGTCTAATAAATGATCAAATTGAAACCAAAAAGTCATGAAAAATCAGAGGATTTCACTGTTGAATTTCCTAAACCTCTTAAATTAAAAAAATTAGCATTGCAATCTTTTACTATGACAGTTTCATGGTTTAACATAACAGATAAAACTAATACGTTTGACGTATACACAGATGAGAATAATGTTAAATCTATCACTATTCCTTATGGTAATAAAAATGTTGAAGATTTAAATATAGATGTAATGAAAGTGTTTGGTTCAGACGATCCTCCGGTAAAATTTGGTAGAATACAATCTAGACTGAGAATGCTTATTAAATTAACTAAAGGTTGGAATATCGATTTAACAAAAAGCGATTTTCATAAGTTAATAGGCTTTGAAAAAAAAGTTTACGAAAGTCATGATGAAGAGACTGTAATAGAAGGTGAAAATATAGCAGATATAACAAACGGAAACGACATTATATATATTCATTGTGATGTAGTTAATGGATCTTTAATCAACCAGAATAATTCAGAAGTTATTTATTCTTTCACACCGAGGGATGTACCGGGTGTTATCATTTCGAAAGAATTCAATAATTTAATATATTATCCTGTGAATAGGTATTCAATTCGTAGAATAAGGATGAGAGTTACGAATCAAAATGGTGAATTAATTGATTTAAATAAAGGTTTAATTGAGTATAATTTTCGAGTCGTAGAGGAAAACGAAGACTATGTTGAAAAAATATATCAATTGATATTAACTAAATTTTCTCAATAAATAAATGAATAAACACAGATTATATAGGAAAAGTAAAAGAATTCAAGGAAAAGGATTTTTTAAATCTAAAAATGTAGATTTGAATGAAAAAACAGTAGTTGACAGATTGACTGATGCTGACATATTGAATGAAATATTTTCAAAAAAGATGAAAGGAACAGGTCTAAAAATTCTTCCTAAATAAATGGAAAAAATTTATGATCTAAGAGATACTCATTATTATTATAATAACGATATAAAAAGTAGCGAATTAAAAAAAATAAGATTGCCTAGTACAAGCCATAATGACAAAAAAGAAAATACTACGTTTCATTTCGAAATTACAGATACCAATGATCCTATTTCATTATCGGAGAGTTATCTGGAGACAAAGTGGAAAATTGTAAAATCCAGCGGTGCATCTATAAGCGACGATAATGTCGCAGCTGTATGTTCTATGAAAGGCGTAAAACTTCAGATAGGTAAACAAATAATCGAATCAGTTGGAGACTATCACTCCTACATCCTGCAGGTTAAGAGACTCAAGGATTATACCAGAGATTATTCAACATCAGAAGCCACCAATATAGGTTTTTATCCGGATACCAATGATAGTGCTGATAGAAATAAAAATTTACTTCAAGACGATGGTACGATAACTGCTACAACCCCTATAAAAGATGTCGTCAATAAATTAAAAATTGTAAAAAATGAAAACTACAATAAAGGATTTAAAAAAAGATGGGAATTGTCTAAAAATAGCAATTCAGTTACAACATGGACACCCTTAAAGGAAATTTTTGATTTCGTCGCAGAATATAAAAAAGCAATTTCTGGTTTTATAATAAGACTGGAATTCCAAAGAGACGATAGTAGAAATATGATTTATACAGACGATGCAAATCCAGATTATAAAGTAGAAATTGAAGACATAGCGCTGTGGGTGAGATACGTCGACTTTAAAAATGGTGCGGAGATTCTCTATAATGAATTAAAATTATCTAATACGGATATAGAAATAAACTGGAATCAGTATGAAATTAACAGATCTAGTCCTATTAATAAATATAAAAGTGGTTCTGATTCTATATCTGCTACATCCGATGAAGTTTTAAGATTATTTGTAATACCGCAATATTTTGACAGAAATGAAAATCCTAAAAAAAATAATATGATATTTGATAATTTGGATATGATCGAATGTTGGTTGATGATTAACAGATCGCCGTTACCAGCAGAACGATATTCGATGAATTTTAGTAAAAAGGATTATAATAGATTATATGAATCTTTTCTGGAATCAGGTCTCAATAATCTAAATACAGAAACCGGTTGTATGGTAAATTATTCAGATTTTGGTAAATTATATCCCATAATTCATTTTGATTTGTCAAATCATGTAAATTATACCACTCTTGAAAATTTGAGAATAGAATTCAATTGGAAATTAGAAAATGAAACAAGCAAAGAATATGTATTTTACTATATTTTAGAAGTAAGAAAGAAATGTATATTAAATATGAATAAAAAAGAAATTACTATGATTAAAACGTTAGGAGAATAACATTTTTTAGTCTTTATAAATGGCTGTTTATTATCCACCGTATGATAATCCAGAGCGAAAAGGCCCTATCGGACCCCCCGGTATAGGTTTTAAATTAACGGACGATGGTCATTACGATATGGAAAATAAGATATTAAAAAATGCTTCAGATCCAATCGATGATTTAGATTTAACCACTAAAAGTTTCGTTTTGAATAAAATAGAGAATAATCATTTTGAACTAAAAGATTTTATAGTAAAAAATAATACTAATTACGATAGTAATTTTTTAACCTTCGCTGAAGAAACTGGTAAGAGAATTAAAGAATTGGATGAAAAAACTTTACATTTTATCGATGGAAAATCTATTGACGCTAAAGGAAAAAGAATAGCAAATGTTGCAGATCCAATAGATAATCAAAATGCTATCAATAGACGCTATTTTGAGAAAAATGCGTTAATATTAAAGAATGATAAATTTGATGCAAAAAATAAAATAATTACGAATATTTCAGAACCCGAAAACGATACAGACATAGTCAATAAAACATATGTAGACAGTAAAGATATCTGGGTTACTATAAAAGATAATTTTAAGACTTTTAAAGAAAAAGAATTTACCAAAGTAAATTTTGACTTGATGAGTTCTAAATTACTGGATAAAGAAATGCGATTATCTACAGATATGGATATGAAAATTACTATATATTTAACAAATAATAGTAGATATTTTATTGATGATAGGCTATATAGGGATACAGTAATACAACTTAAAATCGAAGATGAAATAGTTTTATACAGACAAACAAATGCTAATCATGAAACTTATTTTGTTAATGGAAAACGCGGTGAGATTCTTACAGTCTGGATAAAACCTATAATACAACTCGCTTTAAAACCTTGGATGCATATTGAAAAAATCCCCTTTTAAAAATATTTCATTATTAAATGGATATCAACTGGGACGAATTTTCTAAAACTAAAAATTTATCCGAAGATGTCCTACGAAATTTGAAAGATCAACTCAATTGGAAGTTAGTTTGTAGATATTCAGTATTATCCGAACCTTTTATGGAAGAACTCATAGATTATGTTGAATGGAATGTTATATGCATTTTTCAAACACTTTCCGAAGAGTTTATCGAAAAGTACAAAGATGAATTAGATTGGAATTTAGTTTCTAAAAATCAAAAACTGTCTGAAGAATTTATACTAAAACATTCGAATTATATAAATTGGATTGTTATATCTCAATTTCAAGTCTTAAGTGACGAATTTATTCAAAAATATCATGAAAAATTAGATTTACATAAAGTATCCAGGTTCCAAAAACTTTCAGAAAACACAATGTGCACTTTGGAAGAAGGATTGAATTGGTTGCTAATAGCACGCTTTCAAACATTTGGTGAAAGATTTTTAGAAAAATATATGCATAAACTCGATTTTTGTAATCTCATTGAATATAAGTTTGATCAGTTACCAGATAATTTTTATAACGACAGATGGAAAAAAATTCTTTCCGTTCAACTGGGTGAATTAAAAAAAAATTTGGCCATTATTATGAAGAAGAAGAACCTCATAGAGAGAAATTGGTGGATGAGATTTTGGAATTGAAAAGTATTTTAATCCGATTTATTAATGAATTGCGACTGCTTTTGAATAAAGACGAAAAATAAAAGTGTTTATAAAATTGCTTCTACATAAATGGTGGCAGCTCAAAGGTGAGATGATATTTTAATTAATAAATATAAAGATTTATTTATTCTTATTAATATTATCTTAGAAGAAGGTTTTTATTTCTTACTTGTCAGGCATTCAGATTAATTTCCGTAAGAGAAAATGCGATTAAAACCGAACGCAAATAACATATTCAAGGACTCATTTATAGAAACCGCTTAGAGTTCTGATAAGAGATTCAAAAACTGATACCGATTCAAAGATTGATAACAGATACAACAGCCGTGCGATTTACACTGAGCTGAGCGGAAATGCGTTCCAAAAATTTTTTGATTTCATGCCGTGCGTCCATCCCCTGCGTCCGTTCTAATCGAAAATTCTGGAAGCTATGACGTTGCATTGATGACGTTGCACTGGACGTGGTTCGAATATAAATAGAAATGAATATTGAATAAAGGGTGTTATATCTTTCATTTTAAAGGAAAAAATAATGACGGCTTTTATGATTATGAATTAGAAAAAGCTTAATCCTACAATTTGTTTTAAATCTTACAATAATCGAATGGACCTTTTATCGAACTATCAAACTACCAGAATAATATTTACGGAAATCCAAAATATATTTGTTTTAAGGTTTCTTTTCTGGCAAAGATGGGTTCATTTCCACACAAACTATTTTTTTTATTTTATCGAACTAACAGAATAGTATTTATAATTGCTAATAAAAATAGAGAATGGGTTATCTATTCAAAATTTAAAACATATCATAAAAATCATTTAACTTTTATTTCAGACTTCAATATAATGCAATTGATATTTCTTATTTATTTCATCTGTCTAAACTTTGTTCGAATGGATTTTATTTAATCTATCGAAAATTTATTTAGAAATAAATGTTACAATATTTTGTCATAAGTACTTTACTCTTTAATTGTCTTTCGCCTACCTTTCATTATTTTAAATTTGACCCCGTTATTACAAATCATAGCATCGATAACTCTAATAATTATACTATATTTAATAGTTTCAATGATACAATAAAATTAACTTTCACCGCTAAAATATACAAAATGGATCAAGCCTCTAAATTTTCTCAACCTGGTGTTTATTTTTGGATAGAAACTAAATGTGATGACAATTGGAATTTAATACCCGAAACTAAAGAATGGTTTCATATTTATATTCCCGGAGATAATAACTTATACTATTCTATAGCTTTTAATGCTACTAAAGATTTTAGGATTGGTTATAATGCCGATAACTTATTATATAACGCTGCTCTTTGCTTTTCTTATTCATATCTATATTATCCTAGAGGAAGGTTGTTTATCAGCTTTTGGTAGACTATTAAGAAAGTACGTCAATCTATAATCAGACTAAATTTTTTCATCACTATAATAATTAAATATTTACATTTAAAAATCATGATTATTTTATCTAAATTGATTACGTTATTATTTATAATCAGGTTTTTTATTGTTTATTCTATAACCTTTTCTTAAAAATTCTTCTTTACATAATTTAGTAGAAAAAATAAAAATATACACACAATGCAATTTTTATCATCATTTGCTCGATAAATCGTTATAAAATCGTTACAGCACCGATATTTTAACAGTCAAATTTTTTGAGCAAAATCTTACAAAAATCGTTAAATATTTGCATTGTGTGGAATATAAAAAGTGTGCCAAAGGACCCCCTATATACTACTTCTACATTTACGGACATAACCAAATCTTCGCTTTCTTGTTCAAAAATTCCGTTTCAATCAGTTTGCTGGCGATCAAAACATTGACAGTTTTTTTTCCTTCTTTTTTTCGTGATTAACTTTTTCTTTTTCATTTAAAATGCTGTGTCAAACTACTAGGCCGTAAATAAAGGAGAATTTCTTTATTTGCTTTCTTAAGCGTTTTGCTCCTGCGTAAGTTTACTCATTTTACTTCATTTTTATAAGGTCTTCCAGAGCTTTTAAAATCTGTGGCAATTGTTTGTAAACTGCAGATACAGTTTTATTTTCTCATGACCATAGAATATCGCAATGTTTCTTTAAATAAACTGATAAGTGGGACATAAGTATATCCCATCTTTCAGTAGAAGAGAAGAAGAAAACAAACACATTTTATGCAGTTCTGGACATTTTTGGACATACACCAGCAGCATGAACTCAAAGTTTAGAGAATGTGCAGAGCATGGTAAAGAATGGACGAATTTATTTACTTCGACGATTCGAGCTTACACAACATTATATTGGGAAGCCATATTTGCACCATATCACAACACTGAGCTCTGAAGGGTTGATATTGGTATTGTTTATGATGGCCGATTATATACAAGTTGGATATAGAAGACCGGAGTGGGATGGGGGTGTCCTCTGTAGAGTCTTTCTAAGGGAACCTAACCCGTATTTACGTAAGGTTCGAAGAAAACTACGGACAATTTCGAACGATTAGGCTGACGTGCGCGATTGTATCGAACTCAACACCTCCCGTCTACCATCTTAGAAAACAGGACCTCTCGTGCAGCTGTGAATGTCGAGATTGTCGGACATTAGCTTATCTTAAATTTCTTGCGCTAATTTTTTCCCCTTTTTGCTTGATGTAGTCAAGAAACCTTTCCACGATTGAAAACTTTCTATTTTCGGTATCGTATAATTTGCGTCATTTGTTCTTTGTGAGGTGTACTGGATTCTAAACTGTACTGTGTTTAAAATTCAATAACTTGCAAATGGTGACAATTATTAAAAGAAATTCTTGCAGGAGAGTTATGTAAAATATCAGAAGTATTTTTACTGCGGTTCTTGGTTTTAGTTCCAAATAGCAGAGATAGGTGGCAACCAATGAGCGCTCAATGGAGGTCTAAACTGAAATCTCCTAGAATCATGCCAAGGAAAGAGGTTAAATATGTAGAGTAGGCCCCTAAAAATAAGATTGTATTGGAGAATGAGACCCACTCTACATATTTAACCTCCTCTTTTCGCATCGGTGTTGGGCGATTTCGGTTTTGGCCTTGACTGAGCATCTATGGCACTAGATGTTGTCTTTATAGTGCTTGTGTGGTTATACATTGCTGGCATAATTGTCAATTCAGTATAAACTTGATTGATTTTCACGAATATGTTTTAATAAAGTATACTGCTGTAATCTGAATTGACTATAAACCTGTTTAATTCTTCAACAAATCATCGATATTTATATTGTAATGTGAAATTGTAAAACTGCTGTATAATAATTGAAAAAGTCATTTGTAACGCGAGAAGCTAGTGGATTTGGTCTGCCCCTCGGGTTTGTACTATCACTCTAAAACGTAAGCCGAGTCCCCGAGGTGGTCATCCCTGCGTGCAGCGTCATCTATAGTTGCTATTTGGAACTAAAGCCGGGAATCGAGGTAAAAAAAAAACTACTGATATTTTATATTACCTTCCCGCATTTTTTTTAAATAGCGATCACCATTTACAGGTTATTTAATTTTAAAAACAGTCAATCCATTTTAGGACGCTCGGTATATGGAGTGCGATCGAACGAAATTGAAAAATACCTTGCTCTGTGAATTTCTTCTACAATCGTTTTTCTTACTTCTTTGGCAAGAAGGTTCATAATTTTATCCTGAATATATTAGGCTATTTATCTTTTTCACTTTCAATAATTTTCATTTTTGCTCTTTTCAAATTTGCTGTCAATTACATGATTTAATTTTAAACGTCTCTCAAGTTTCTTTTAGCGAATGCATGCATTCCTGTGTTCTACAGTATTTTCATGCTCAAGAATTTTAGGATTTAATTTCTTCCACTTGAAAACCCCGCAATCTGGATTGGGTAACTTTGGAGGGCGATCATGATAACTGGTGAATAATAAACAGAGAAAACAAAATACAGGGTGTCCACACTTAACGGTGTCCAATGGCTAATTCCTAAACCATAAGTCATAGACATATAGTTTCAATTACAAAAATGTCTTAAATGAGGTAAAGAAATATTTTAAAAGCGATTTAGATCAACAAAAACATTTTTTTTAATAAGAAATTTAAATTTTTATACTCCGGGTCCTATAAGTTACATTTAGTAAAATTTTTCTGTTACACTGACAAGTAAGACAAAAAATAAGCCTCGTTATTCTATGATTAAAATTGACCGAGTAATAGCTGTTTAAAGTTGGAGCATATTTTTTGCTGCAAATTAGGGGTAATTCACAAATTTAGTAGAAATATAATTTCCTCAGATATATTAAAAAAATTGTTGAGAATAAAATTAACACTGCAATATTTTGTATTTTTTTAAACTTTGACAATTTACGATTTGCGAAAAATCCTGACATGGTGGTTAAAAATTAAGTTAATTTTCGAATTCAGTCCTAAAAAAAACATAAAATTAAAAAAACACAACCATCGTAGTCTTGTGTTATCTAATCTAAAACTTTTTCTTAAACTTCTTGGCGGTAATCTATCCAAAATTTTTGTGTTATCCTGTAAAATCCTGTAAAGTATAAGGGGTAACCACCGAAATTCATAATAATATTAGATTGTCATCGGATTTATGTCAGTATGTAAAATTTAATCTCGATCGGATATTTGAAAGTGAGTTAAAGTTCGAGTACAAATTTTGATCTGTAAAAACATACATACAATCGTTGAAGTTAAATAAAAACTTATAAAAATAACATAATTTTTTTGTTAAAAGGAATCATGAAAAGAAACTGTCTCACATGTTTAGAAAATAAAACATACATTAAAATGCAATTATTTTAGCCAATCTGAAACTTAATTAACGTTAACTCAATCGTAGTACTTGTAAGATTTTTTTCAAACCGCAGATACACATGAAATAAGTTCTTCGAATACTTTAAGCACTTGGTATATGACCTCTCAAACCATGGCCTAGCTGATTTGTGTTCAGATGCGGGAAAGTGGTATAAGTCATGCATTTTTAAAATTTCATAAATGGGTCAATTTTAGTGTTATATTACGGGACTTTTTTTGTCTCACTTGTCAGTGTAATAGGAAAATTTCACTAAATATAACTTATAGGACCGGGGGACCGTATAAAAATTTCAATTTCGTTATTTAAAAAAAAAAACGTTTTTATATTTCCAAATCGCTTTTAAAATGTTTCTTTAGCTCATTTAAAACATTTTTGCAATTGGAACTATATGTCTATGACTAACGGTTTAGGAATTAGCCATTGGACACCGTTGAGAGTGGACACCCTGTATAGCGATTCCCTTTATTACTAAACTAAACTAAACTCTTTGGCTATACAATCCATGAAGGATCTGGGCCGACAGTGCCCATCTCTGTTTTCTTGACCCTGGGCCCCGAGGTGCTATACAGCATGCGTCCCGGCCAGGTGGTCAGCCTAACGCGAGACCCTCGGTGTTTAGTTCCCAAGCAAGCTTGGTACTCATTTTATCGACCCCAAAAGGATGAAGGGCTGAGTGAACCTTGCCCAGTCGGGAGTCGAACTCTCGACCTGCGGTGCGGCAGTCAGATGCCCTGACCACTACACCACTGGGCTTCGATTCCCTTAATTGAGTTATCCAATAAGCCACAATCACGGTTAATAATTTCTCCACTAGGTATAATTTTCTTGAACGTTAATTCGGAAAATTGTCGTCCTTCTGCAACCGCAGATTTCATGTAATCAGCATTTCCATCCTGTGCTAGACCTTTTTTTAACAGCAAAGTAATGACCGAATGACTATAAGAATGATCCTATAGTCGTGCAATAAGAATAATTTAGCAATTCATATTCACTGAGTGTGGGAGGTGGCAGAAACTTTCGTATACGATGTAAAAGGGGCCGCAGAGTACGAAAGTTTAAGAAACACTGCAATAAGATATCACAAAAGCATACTATATAAATTTAAAAAATCAAAAAATCCGACTGCGTAAAAAGCGAACTAATTAATTATTTCTCATCAATAATCATTTTTATATTACTTACCTATATTTTTATTTACTTGTATTGATGACGTTTCAGTTGTGTTTAATTTTTAGTTCCTATCTATAAACACTGTTTTGATCAGGCCTGATGTCTATGAAGGTTAGAGTTACAGTAAAGCTAGAGATCCTACCTACACAATTAACAGGCTGCGTAATATTTAAACGGTGCTTCTGACTGTAAAATAGTCAATGAAACATCGTCTTCATTTAGAAAGACCTATCCAATGATAGGTCACTCAATTGCGTAAAAAATTCTTTCGTCTCTACCATCATTTTGTATTTTACGGCCGCCATTTTGAATTTATTAAAACAAATCTTAGCTTATAACTACCGGACGGTTAAGACGAATCGATAGAGACCTCATTCATTAAAATCCATCCAGCCGTTGGGATGTTTCGAGGGTATAAAGAAATCCACATATCCAGATACGCGTGAAACACATAACCCTTCTTGGCAGTCGGGTAAAAATCATCAAGTCTAAAAAGCTCAATGAAAAGTAAATGTGAACGCTGCAATAACTTTAAAATGAGAAATGTACATACTTTCATTGGGAAAAGAAAATCCCGATATGTAAATATATACATTTTGTTTTACAAAAAAATAGAATATTGAAGAGTAAAAAAAAAAATTCTAAAAAAAAAAAAAAAAAATAGTAGTACAAATTTGGCGCCCCTAAATTTCCGCGCCCGGGGCGACCGCCCCCTTCGCCCCCCCTTTCGCACGGAGCTGGTCACTTGAACGAATTCGCTTATAACTCGATAGGTAATGGATTGATCAAAAAATGGAAAAAACAGTTCCATTCCAAATCGCTTCCATGGCCAGGTTTTCCAATTTTATATCTTTCCGTTAAAAAATGAATTTGTAAATATGTCAAAACGTTTTTCGCATGTTGAGCAGAGCAGTTAAGAACAGCCTTAATTATCAGATTTGATTAACCATAAAGTACTTTCGGGCTCAACGAAAAAACATAGTATTTCCATTTTATGTTGATGAACATAAATTAATATCAAGCTAAATTGTTTAAAAAACATGAGGCATTTGAATATGACAGGATTCTATTTCTACCTACATTCTTTATCATTCAGAGATTTTATAGAGCAACTAGCGCCATCTTTAGGATAACTCAAAATAGGACATAAAAAAATACAGCACCGTTCGGCGGCAGTTCTTTCCCCGTTCAGCAACGTAAAACTTTTAAATTCATTTTTAACACTTGCCAACATAATTCAAACGTATTTATAAATTGGGGTTTGTCCGCAGTACCGAAACTATCCTTTTTTGCGCCCGGGGAGAACATGGATTTTGGCGCACCCCTCCCCCCTTCATCACGCAGAATAAAAGTTATCGACTGCAGGTATTCTATGCAGAAAAAGAAGAAAAAATCCTTAAAAAATAAAAATAATTTAATAATAATTAAAATGCTAGCAAGAAATGTCTAAACAATGCTCACATAGGATTAACATTAGCTTGAGCGTTAAGGGGATTCTTCACTCACTTGAAAACACCCGCTCCGTAATGTTAATCCTATGGGCAGGTTATTTTCGTATTTCTCGTTTCAATTTGAATATTTTTAAACGATTTTTTTGCATAGGATAACTGAGCTCAATCTTTAATATGATTGTTTTTTACTTTTTCGATTTTGGTTGCAGATATTTTGTTTTTTTAAGTACTTTCAGTTTCACGAGAAATTATAGAATATATTACATCTAACACTTACGGTACGTATACAGGGGAAAACAGAAGAATTCCGTTTTATTATGGTCTATGAAGAATAATCGTTTGTGGATATTTTAAGGATTTTCTGTGTAACAAACATAATGAAATGGATATGAATTTATGAGGTCCACTAAAACAGGTTTTCTGTATGGGCTGCGAAGCATTTATCATTCATTTATAAAGTCACACAAAAGACTTCAGTTTTATTATAGTCTCCAGGAAAAAAAACTGTTTTCAGCGTATTTTAATTATCTTGCACTATTTCAAACATGTTGAAACTGATATACGTTACTGAGATTTACTGTAAGATGCTTACAGTAGAATATGATGTGCATTGCATTTCATTCCATTTACAGGTACACATAAAAGGTTTCGGATACTATACTGTATACGAAGTATTGTCTATTTGGGATTATTGCTAGTGCGTTTTCAGCTATGGTATACATTTTAAGTTTAACTAATTGTTTTCCATACCGCATGTGTGTATAAATTCTATAGACTGTATACGGAGCTACGCAAACGAATTCGTAAGCATTACTCAGAATGAGCGTGAATTGCTTAAAGGTGTTTTTTAATTTGAGTCATGCATTTTCAAGCTCAACTATATTTAGAAAGGTATGTTTGTTGAATATGAATATGATAATATACAAGGCTATGCAAATAATTAGATGCACGCCTATGGATGATAACTTCTGCCGGCGCGAGTTTAATAGTTTTAAGTATGTTTTTGCCTGAATTAAATTTCATGCAGCGTGTTTAAAAATTTGTTGCTAATGTACAGGTCTGGTTATAAGGGTGTATTCCAATCCAAACTGCTTATTTTCTGATTCATTTTAAAATTCATTTTTGCTCTCAAATGCATCAAACTGGGAAATTCTCTTATTTAGAAACTATATAATGTGCCGTGCTTCTTCATTTTTTGATAAATGCAGAAAATACCGTAAAAAACGCTCTCAAAGTTGGCGTTTTGAACCGAATTTTCGGAAGCGGGCGATCTGGGAATGAAAAAAATGGTCACACTGAGAAAATAATTGTTTAAAAATCAAATTCTAATTAATTGAGTTGAAAATGAAATCACACGACATGTTAAACATGTCTTCAGAAATCACCCCAGCAAGTTTCATGTTTTTACTTTTAAAAATGAGTCTGAAAAGTCTCAGAAAATTTCGAGTTGTTGAGGGTGAAAAAATATTTTTTCGAATACACCCTTAACTGGTAGAAATTTCTGAAGAGGAGTTTTCAACTTTATTATGCGTTTTCTTACATTTCTTACTAAATTTTGCATACTATGTAGTGTATATGCATATCTATAGATCACATACAGAGCTGCACAAAAGAATAGAAGTATCTTTCGAGCTATGGGTGGTAATTGTTGAAATCTGATTTTCAAATGAGTTATGCGTTATCTAAAAGGTTTTCTTATTTTTTTTTTTTTTACCTTTTTACACGGTAAAGTTTTGTGAACGTTTTCTGAGAGTGTTGGAAAGTGTTTCGTGATCTATGCTTTGTTGAATGATTTTACTTTCTTGTTTAACATAAAAGCATAATACTTACAACTTCCAGCAGTGTTTACTAAAGTAATTTGTAACGAATAGTTTTCATTTTCAGTTAAATTAATTACTCATTGAGTTATAAGCGATTATTGCCTCATAACTGCAATTTTTTTTTTCCAATTCCTGGGCGATCGCGCCAAGAAATTCGGTTCAAAAAGCCAACTTTTGCAGCATTTTATGAAAAACCGCTAGACGGAGTTCTTTACCGGAAGACGAAAATAATTTTTTTAGACGAATTTATTTAAATAAAAAATAAACAAAAATAAACAGTTCGACTGCATAGTTTCTGAATAAGCGCACCTTCCAATTTAAACAAGAATGAATTAAAATAAAAATGTATCAGAAAGTAGCCAGTTTGTATTTCAAAACAGCTATATAAGCATTTGATAATAATGTAGTTGTTCTCAAATCCGAACTGGCTATTTTCTGACACATTTATAGGTGCGTTCGTAATTATATAAATACGTAGTACCTATAGTCGTCCGTCTGTACCGAGAGGTTCTGCTCTCGAAGCTGGTAGATGGGAGGTGCTGGGTTCGATCCCAATCGCGCCCGTCAGCCTAATCGTTCGAAGTTTTAGTGGTTTTCTTCGAACCTTGGTTCTCCTAGCGTAAATACGCTCTCGAAGCTGGTAGACGGGAGGTGCTGAGTTCGATCCCAATCGCGCCCGTCGGCCTAATCGTTCGGAGTTTTCGTGGTTTTCTTCGAACCTTGGTTCTCCAAGCGTTAATACGGGTTAGGTTCCCTTAGAAAGACCTCCACGGAAGGCACTCCCCCCTTAGGGCCCATATCCCACGTGCAGATAATTGGCCGACATAAATACAATCAACCAACCAACCAAGCGTAAATACAGGTTAGGTTCCCTTAGAAAGACCCCGCGGAGGGCACTCGCACCCTCCCCTTTGGGCCTGATAATTGGCCGTCATAAACACAACCAACCGCCGTCCGCATATAACAGAGCAAAAACTACCCAACCGAATGGTCTGAAATTTTAAATATATAATTGTCGCAAAATTTTGTCGAGTCATTTCAAATTTAGTGAAAATTGGATGTATAGTTTAATTACAGGGATAGTCAAAAGTTTCCCGTTACATTACGGCCAATGGGGAAAAATTATTTCAAGCGCATTTTAATGTTACAGCCTTTCAAACAGAATGAAATTGATATGCACTTATTGATGTGCACTAAAATATACATTCCGTACAATATGCGGTGCAAAAAATATTGATAAAACTAGCTATAGTACGAACGCACCTCATTTGCCACGTTTAACGTGCAATTTCCAACTTGTTTAAATCAGTTTTGTTCGCAAACGGATCAAACTGTTATTTGCTGTTACTCAAAATCATTTAAGAAACACTTTTAAGCAATTTAAGCTCATACTCAGTAAGCTTTACGAATTCTTTTGTGTAGCACTGCATATTAACTATTGCATTTATACACGCCATGTAGTTTGCATAAATATAGTGAAACTCACAATTAAAAGTGCATTTCCTGCCATCATCGCTAATACTGCAGTACTTCGAGTAGAATACACTATCTAAAATCTTTTGTGTCCCTGTAAATGCTATGTACTTCGTATTATACAAGAAATAACTTATAGTGAGCCTCAGCGACGTATATCAATTTCATAATATTTGAAATATTTTAATATATTTAAAACACGCCGCAAGCAACCCCCCCCCCCCATATACCATTATATAACGGAATTCTTTTGTGCTGCCCTGTAAATTAACAATAACTATTCTTTGCATTGCATATTCTACAGAATGCATATTTTAGTTCACTTCGCAAATGCATATCATTTTTATTGTGTTTGAAAGGGTGTAACATCTTTAAAATTCATTTGAAACGATTTTTTCCCATTGGCCGTAATGTAACGGAGTACTTTTGACTTCCCTGTAAATAAACTAAACATGCAACAAATTTTATTTGAAATAGGGATCGTGGTATGGCAAACATCAATAACATCCAAAAAAATTCAGGACAATCCGAGTATATTTACGAGAGTTAGAGCGCGGACATACGGCTATACGGCTAGACGGACAGACAAACCGAAATCATAAATACTTTTCAAATTTGTTGGAAAGTGTTAGAAAGGGAAAATATGATCGATTAAAAACCACTTCAATAATTATGCACACAAGTTTCATGTTTTTACTTCTAAAAATAGGTCAGAGAATGCGTCAGGAAATTTCGTGCGGTTTTGAGCGGGGAAAATATTTTTTTCAGAAGCACCTTAAGATGTTTTATTGGACTCTCGATTTTAATTTTGATACCGGTGAAAAGGTCAGGGGATGGAGGGGTTCTGAAAAGTATAATCTCCCATCGAAAAAATTAGAATTTTTGTTGTGGCTGTATAAAATCACAAAAGGAAATTTCTCTGAAATTCAACTATGCACCGTTTGCACAAATTTTCCCCGGATGAAAAAATCCGAGATTTCATACAGATTTTTTTAGGGTTCTTTTCTTTTTTTTTAATAGCTGTATATTTTACTAGTACAAAGCAAAACGTAGCGTCACCAATTCACATTTACGAAAAGAATAAAATAAAAATTCCAAAATTTACGAAGCATTGTGTCACACAACTGTACGGAAGTAACTTAATCATCGAAACTTTTATTTTCTGCCGTGAAGATAAAATATCATGATATTTTATACAGTTGGAAAAAGTTAAACATCGATACTTATGGGTTGGGTTGATTTTTGACGGCCAATTATCTACATTAGGGACATAGGCCCAGGAGGGAAAGTGCCCTCCGTGGGGGTCTTTCTAAGGGAACCTAATCCGTATTTACGCATGGAAAATCCACGGCTCGAAGAAAACCACGAAAACTCCCAAAGATTAGGCCGACGGGCGCAATTGGGATCGAACGCAGCACCTCCCGCCTACCAGCTTCGAGAGCAGAACCTCTCGACCACTGGTGGGGCCGATACTTATGAAAATTAATTTGAAAATATATCATTTATTTCTAAATAATCTTGAGAGATGGCAGCACCAAACATGTTTACCATATAATGATAATAGATGGCAGCACCACACATTTTCAGCACACAAAGATTTGTCTTTGGCAATGCAATTAAAAAAAAAAAAAAAAAAATGTAATAGAACTAGATGTACTGGAAATGAAACACACATTTAATTTTTTATAAATTACACACAAATTAAACTGTTTGGAGTTTATTTTTCTTTACTTTAATCTCGTAATAGGGAACAACTTGCGAATACGCCCGGAGTCCGCCATCTTGTTTCTTTGTTGATCATCGCCGATTTTAAATTTATTTATTTGTATTTATTTATTTATTTTTGTTGTTGCTTATGTTTGTTCTTGTTTATGACTGTTGTTGTTTATGTTATTAAATTAAGCATAAAGTGGTTATAAATGACCAACAAAGAAACAAGATGGCGGACTCCGGGCGTATTCGCAAGTTCAAGCGAAAAATATAAAACCTCCAAAATTTATAAAAACATACATTCCAAGAAGTCCC
The DNA here is from genome assembly GCA_963932465.1 of Maratus speciosus. Classification (NCBI taxonomy): domain Eukaryota; kingdom Metazoa; phylum Arthropoda; class Arachnida; order Araneae; family Salticidae; genus Maratus; species Maratus speciosus. The sequence goes on along the minus strand of OZ010790.1, from coordinate 9,071,816 downwards.
GCCCGTCGGCCTAATCGTTTGGAGTTTTCGTGGTTTTCTTCGAACCTTGGTTCTCCAGGCGTTAATACGGGTTAGGTTCCCTTAGAAAGACCTCCACGGAAGGCACTACCCCCCTTAGGGCCTATATCCCACGTGCAGATAATTGGCCGACATAAATACAACCAACCAAGAAGTCCCGACAAAGCAACTTAACCACTTACGAGCACTGTTCCCAGTGTAAAATTTAAATGTGACCATTATGATCCCTAGGAATGTAGAGGAGGGTGTATGGTGTAATATGCCAGATATTCGTAAGCGCACTCCTCCACCACGACTCTACCTTGATGGCTCATTTATTAGTTTCGAACGGGAAGTAAAACATTTGGAATGTATACACTGTAAGAAAAAAAAAAAAAAAAAAAAAAAAAAAACGGACTAAAATACGGAAATACTACTGGCAATCGAGACGCCAGTACTATTTCCGTATTTTAACGGAACTTTTCCCCCGGTAAATTACAGAAAATTTTCAGTTCTTTTGCATTTACGGGGGAAAACTTCTGTTAAAATATGGAAATAGTACTGGCGTCTCGATTGTCAGTAGTATTTCCGTAACTTGGCGCAAGCATATCGGTTATAGCGTCCAAAAGTTTTACAAAGCTAAAAATGATTTTACCCATCTCCTGTACAGTAATGAGATGAATAGGGGAAATAAATTGCTGCTCTACAAGACAGTTATACGTCCTATTCTTCTGTACTGTCACTCTGGAACTCTGCCGCAAAAACCAACCTACAGAAGATTCAGATTGTTCAAAACAAAACCCTTAGGGCCACGGTCGGCGACAGGCGGACCGCGGTCCACATCCGGACCGCAGAAGGTCGAAACCTGGACCGCTAAAAATGTTTAATTTGAATAAATAATTTATTAATACTATTTACATATAATAGATACGTTTGAGAGATAGCTTTATCAATGTTTCTTATATTTTACAAGTAATAGCGCGACTAATTTGATTTGTTAATGATGATGCATAGTTGCTATGATGCGAAACGCAAAATATTGCGTTGGTGCGCATGAGCGGCAGTGGGACTGGCCGGCTGCATTGGAGCGCAAGCATGTCTCAGAAAAGTATGAAAAAAAAAACTAGCTATTAACCTGCATACTATGTTTGACTCCACAGACGTATGTGAAGCAGCTTTTTCCAAAATGAATTTTTTAAAGAACAAATTACAAATATCGTTCGAGATTATCGGATGCCCACCTTGTAGACGCTGTTCACATTAGCTGTTCACCACGTTAACACATACATGACAAAAATACATGAAGAATACATGACAAAAATAGTTTTTTTTTAGTTTTTTATACAAACAATAAAAAAGTCGCTTAAGCACGAAAGTGTAACTTTTCACTTTCATATTTCAATGAAAACCTGTCATTTCTATTTTATTATTTGAATGCAAAATTTTTCAAAGCATATACCTGTGTACGTAGTAATTTTCCTGAAAGAATACCTGACTTTTCTATTTTATAAAACAAAAATTTTAAAGTAATAAGTGCTTTTATTACATATGTGTTTTTTTCTCTGGATCTCGATAAATTTTTTCAAAAGTATACGGACCCCACATAAAAGTACTTGCCGACTCCTGCCTTAGGGTTGCATTCAAGCACCTTGGTATCGTCGGAATACCGCTATCCACCATGACCTAAACATTCCCCCAATTCGTTCTGCAATCAAAAATCAAGCAATCAACTTTTTCGACAAAATTCCAAGCATCCAAAATCTGGCTTTACATAATATCTTCACCTAGGATGAACGTGCCAGCTGGCGTAGACCACGGACAACTCTTCATCTACCCGAAAACATCGACCCGGTATAACTCTCCCAGATTTTTCTTCATTGATAGTGACTACCTTCCTGAATGCCCACATTTCTCTTTGTAAATATTGTAAATAACCTTGTAAATATTATTAGCCCCCGGTATGTTATTTCTTTCTCCCAGCTTATTTTGTGTCGTCTCCAAAAGATAACTTTATGTTGTATAAGACAGCCGTAAAACAAAGCAGATGTATCATTGTACGATTAAATACTCTATAGCAATTTTTTAAACTTCTATGCATCACACATTTTCAATTTTTACGATCAACAATTATTGGCATTTAATCTTAAAGTTTGGCGATAGATTTTTGGTCGACGTGATAACTAAGTAGTACCAAATACTCTACTGCATTTTTTTTAAACTTCTAAGCATCGCACATTTTCAATTCTTATACAGTCGTATTGGGAAAAAAAAAGTACTTTTAAATGCAATTTGTTTGAAACCTGCATCTCCAATTATTTTTGAGGTATTAATTTTTTTGTAGTTTTTAGTGACATTTGTTTAATTTTATCAACTCATGTACTCCAATTCAGTAAAAAGTAAAGAAACAATAGTTGGGAAACAGCAATTATATCTTTCTGTTGCTATTTTCCCATAAAAACTGGAGAAAAAAAATGTAATTCAAATACGTTCTATTTTGAACAAATATAAATGAATGATTTCTGATAAAACAGGGAGCTATTAACAAAATTTAATTTTAAGTATCTATATTAATGTTATAAACAAATGAAGTCATATGAATCAGTAGGTACCTGTTTTTTTTTTTTTTTTTTTTTTTTTTTTGCCGTATTTATTGAATGACGATCTCTCTTTTTTTTGGATTTGTGTATTATTCAGCGATAGTGATGTCCTATGCGTACTTTACTGTAGATGTTGGTTAAGACTGCATCGTAAATGAAGAATTCTTCAGCGGATGCGGATGACGTCGTTTTATATAAAATAAAATCTCGTGTTTTATGTCTTAAAACTGAACTACAGTAAAGTCCTGCTTAATAAGATATATATATATATGGAGGTGCTGGGTTCGGACCCAATCGCGCCCGTCGGCCTAATCGTCCGGAGTTTTCGTGATTTTCTTCGAGCCATGGATTTCCATGCGTAAATACGAGTTAGGTTCCCTTAGAAAGACCTCCCACGAAGGGCACTACCCGCCCCCCCCCCTGGGCCCATATCCCTCGTGCAGATAATTGGCCGTCAAAAATCAACCAACCAACCAACTTGTTCTCTAGTGATTAAATATTTCACTAGTCGTTGATACTTTTGTGTCTCTTAATAAATTCGATTATTATATTTAAAATGCTTACAATTTATCTTTTCCCCTTTTCTTTCCCTTCTGAGGAAAAATTAAATTTAGTAATAATATCCTGTTGGCTTTAAAAAGTGTTTCATAATCTATGTCCAATGCATGATTTTTCGTACTTGTTTTTCTATATCATTTATATTAGTAACATTTTTTTCTTAACTCTTTATTGTATTTTATATATTCAAAAAAGCATGGTGCCTGTTAGCCAGACATCGGCTATGTTGTAAATTTCTCTACAATTCCAGTGCTCTATAAGAGGTGAGGAGTTTTCTCCAGGAACTCTGAGTGGTTTCTCTTCCAAATTCCAAGTTAAGCCGGATAGCTTCTGGATTCTTTAAAGAATGTCCACCAATCACGTATCACCTAATCTCTACACAAGTAAATCCAGAAGAATATATACTCTAGTGTATACCGTATGTTTATAGCGTATACCCTCTATTTTATTTATTTATTTATTTTTAAGACAAGAGCACTGATGATATCTTTTGCAGAATCCATGAACACATGAACAGTATGCACAAATCATGAAAAAACTATTTAAAAATCGATCATTTACTTTTAAATATTGATAACAGATGTCAGCACCATACAGATTTAGCCAAATGTATTGAATTCCTTTTGCTTATAACTTGAAAGTGTGAGGGAGCAAAAATTATCCAAAATTCAAAGTAAAAAAGTATTTGAAAAACATTAAAATAAAAGGATAATTTTTTTTTGATATAAACAAAAGGACTACGTCTGAATTCATTCATAATTATAATTTTTTTTCAAAATAACAGATATTACATTACATTACATTAAAAGATAAAAACACTAAAAACAATTTAAAAGGACGTTTCGGATTCATTCTGAATCCCTGTTCAGCTAATTCCTAACGTAAAAGTCATACTAGGTTTTAAAGTTCAACAAGTAGAAGAACATTACATCAAGTTGCCAAAAAATTATAGTTAAAACTGAATATTCTATTGGTAGAGATGCAGCCTCGTTAATTGCTAAATCAGCCGTTCTCGTGTACCAAACTTCAAAAAAAAAAAAAAAAAAATAAATAAATAAATAAATAAATAAAAAAATACGACATGTATAAATGCTGCGGCCTGATCTAATTATATAAGCATTCTCAAAACTCGGAAAATGGGATTTTTTCCGAGCTTTGAGTGTACTCTCATATAGATAGAATACTGTAATACATACTGTATACATATAATACATATTGTAATAGGGTTGGGTTGATTTTTGACGGCCGATTATGTACTTGAGGGATATAGGCCCTAGGGGGAGTGCCCTCCGTGGAGGTCTTTCTGGGGGAACCCAGCCCGTATTTACGCATGGAAAATCCAAGGTTTCGAAGAAAACTCCGAAGCGGTTAGGCCGACGGGCGCGAACCCAGCACCTCCCGTCTACCAGCTTGGAGAGCAGAACCTCTCAGCCATTGGTAGGGCTCCATACTGTAATACTGTAATAACATTAAGGCTGTTCTCAAATCCTAAAGGGTAACTTTCTGACATAAGTTTTAATTTATTTTTGTTCGAAAATGCATGAAACTAGCTGGTGTTGTTGTTCCGAAACTATGTAATTGAGCTGTTTTTTCCATTTTTTTGCAAACGCAACAGATCTTTCAGAAAATAGTGTCAAAGTGGGCGTTTTGAACCAAATTTCCGCGCGAAAGTAGAATAACCACTCAAGAGCTGGCGAAAAACGTGTTTTTCACGTGATCAAAATCGCTTATAACTCAATCTGTAATTGATTGATCAAAAAATGGAAAACACAGTTCGATTCCAAATCGCTTACATGGTCAGGCTTTCTAATTTTATATCTTTCCGTAAAAAAATTAATTTGTAAATGTGTTAAAACGTTTTGCGTTTGTTGAGCAGAGCAGTTAACACCTTTAAAGTGTTCATCGCATATTTTTTTGTTTTAGCATAAATAATAAAATTGAAAAGGAGCAGTGAAACCGAACGAATACACCAATCCTTTTCAGTGGTAATCATTTGTTATGACTGTTCTCAAATCCAAAGGGGCTAGTTTCTGACACACTTTTAAATTAATTTTTATTCGGAAACGCATGAGATTGGCTGGTGTTATTCAGAAATTATGTAATCGAAAGACGTTTTCCATTTTTTGGTAAACGCTAAATTTCTCTCAGAAAATACTGTCAAAGTGGACGTTTTAAACCAAATTTCCGGATGTGACGGCGAGAAAAAAGAGAAAAAGTCTCTTCACGTGACCAAAATCGCTTATAACTCGATAAGTAATTTATTTATCAGATGATGGGGAACTTAATTTTATTTCAAATCGCTTCAATAGTCAGGCCTACCAGTTTTATGTCTTTACGTTTAAAAATAAGTCAGAAAATGTTTCAGAAAGTTACGGGTTTGTTGACCAGTGAGTTTGAGAACCTTACACCAAAGTTGTGTGACAGGTATAAAACTGGTCACAAGTTTCTCATGGTATGTCAGAATCATATCTTGTCGGATACAAAAACAATAGATTTAGGCTAGTAGTTTATATTTATGACAGAAGATGGCAGCATCAATAATAGAGTAAAATAGATATCTCTGCTTATGACGTTTTGAAGGTCAGATTTGAAGTATGCAATATACTATCACTATATCGCCATTTTTTTTTTTTTTTTTTTTTTTTTTTTTACAGTTATGTAACTGGATTAGGATCAGGGATAGAATGGACGGTATGCGGTGGTATACGCCATATGCCTTATGGATTAATCCGTATACTCTCCGCCTCCGTATCAATAGCGTACACATACTGTCTAAGGTATATTCTCTTCCTTCCTATAACGTATACTCTCTAAGGTATATTCTTTGCATATAACGTGTACTATGTAAAGTATATCTTCTGCCTGTAGCATATATACCTTCTAGTTGTTGTAGTACTACACCACTAAGCTGTATATTTTATTAATTAATTGTTTATTATTATAGTTCTGGATATATTTACATTTTTATAACATCCAGTATAATATAAATAAAGAACAATTTTGTGAGTTATTAACTCTATTTAAAAAAATAATAATAATTACTTGTGCATCCTAATAAGCCTCCATGCCCGATTTCAAGAAATTTAAAGTGGTGTTTGTGTGGTGCTGCCATCTGTTATCAAGATATTGAAAATGTAATATTCAATTCCAATACAATCTTTCTGCCAAGGTAGTAATAGGCCTTAAGGGTGTATTCCGATCCAAACTGCTTATTTTCCGATTCATTTTAAAATTCATTTTTGCTCTCAAACGCATCAAACTGGGAAATTCTCTTATTTAAAAACTACATAATGTGCCGTGCTTCTCGATTTTTTGATAAATGCAGAAAATACTATATAAAAAGTTGTCAAAGTGGGCATTTTGAACCGAATTTTCCGAAGCGGGCGATCTGGGAATGAAAAAAATGGTCATACTGAGAAAATAATTGTGTAAAAATCAAATTCTAATTAATTGAGCTGAAAATGAAATCACACGGCATGTTAAACACGTCTTCAAAAATCACCCCCAGCAAGTTTCATGTTTTTACTTTTAAAAATGAGTCTGAAAATGTCCCAGAAAATTTCGAGCTGCTGAGGGTGGAAAAATATTTTTTCGAATACACCCTTAAGGGTCTTCTCAAATCCAAAAGGGCAACTTTCTGACATAAGTTTTAATTTATTTTTGTTCGGAAATGCATGAAACTAGCAGGTGTTGTTGTTCAGAAACTATGCCATCGAGCTATTTTTTTCGTTTTTTTGCAAACGTAATAGATTATTCAGAAAATATTGTCAAAGTTGACGTTTTGAACCGAAGTTCCCGAAGAAAGCAGAAAAACCAATCCGTGAAGGGCGAAAATCGTCTTTGTCACGTGACCAAAATCGCTTATAACTCAATAGGTATTTATTGATCAAAAAATGGATAAAACAGTTCAATTCCAAATCGCTTCCATGGCCAGACATTCCAATGTTATATCTTTCCGCTAAAAAATGAATTTGTAAATGTGTCAAAATTTTTTGTGCTTGTTGAGCAGAGCAGTTAAGAACAGCCTTAACCCCTTGGTAACGAGCGACCGGTATACGTGCCGCGTAAGATGCTCAGAATCCGTGATTATTCTCTCGAGTAAATTTTTATTGTAATGTTTGCCTTATTTAATCCGAGCATTTTCCGATTCAATTAGGCAAAATTTTCTGTTTTGAAAAACCGGTGATAAAAGATTAAAAATTCTGTAAAAGACGCTCATCCTGAAGGGGTTAAAATATTCACGGGAATTTGAGATTTCGAGAATTAGATTCATTCTAATTTATTCATTGAATAATTTTTATTTACCAAACCAAATGCGGAAGAAGGGGAATCAAAGAATTTTCTCTTATAGTTCTTTCCTGCCAACGAAAAGCAAAATTAACGAAAACTGCGCCATATTCTAATAAGCATATTCCCAGATAGCATGAACATTAGCAGCAAGTTTGATTTTATCTGACATTATCTTGCTGTGACAAATTTGAATTGAGAAATTCGCAGCAAATTTCCCGCAAGGTAATATACCCCCCACCCCCACTTGCACGAGTAGCTTGTTATGAAACTGATGGCAAGACTCTCTTTAATTCACGAAAGTGATGAAAGCAAAAAATCCCTCTGTTGAGAGAATAGGCAATCAGCACATACGCAGAAATTGCAGATATTTTATTCGGTTGGCACCGCTTTTTCTAAACGTTATACTACTTATCAAATACGAAAAAAAGGCTTATATAAAAAAGTATAAATATTACCTTAACTTGTTTATGGTGATGTAAACGATGCATGCACCTTCTAATGGTGTGTTCGCATCAATAGACCTGATCAGGTCTTAGACCCTTTCGAAGGGGTGTTAAACTTATAGTGCAACAGTTGTAAACAGTTAATGTGGTATGGAAAAATTACTACTTTGCAGTAAGTTTGCAGTATTCTTGATTACTTGTTGGCCGTTAATTTACAATAAATGTGATACAGCATGAATTTAACTTGCACGAGAAGTTAGCTGCAAGTTCAAAGTGTGGTGACTTCGGCGTTTGCGTTATCTTGCTGCAGTCTTGTTATGGACTTTCAGTCTTGACATGCTGCAGCTTTGCAAGCTTTCAAAGCAAGACTGCTGCAAATTTTCTGCAAATTAAAAATGCTATCTGGGTTTAAACGATCCTAGCTGAAAATTCACATCGAAAATAAAATTTAGCTAATAATATCAATTTTGTAAATGTAACATTTTAATACATTACTTATAGAAATAAATATAATGATTAATGACATGACATCGCGGTGCTTAAGGAGTGCCAAAGCGGCGTGTAACGCCGCCGCGCGTAACCTCCAACTAAAAATGAAGAAGAACTAAGATGAATTTCGAAACAATGCACGGCCTAAAAGTATAAACATTATAGATTATAATGATTAATCAGACGAATAAAAGGGAAAAAAGATCAATATATTAAAGAGATACGTTTGCTCTCAGGTCACTCACAATTTTCTATAGAAAATTGTGAGTGACAACATTTAAAACTAGTCAGAGCGGCAATCCCAAAACTTTCTTCTATTTCATACATGTTAATACTTCCTGAAAAATACAGTATAGCAGCGCCACCGGTTAGATGATTTACACCAACATCTAATCAGCAACAACTTATGTCAACTTATAACTGAACCTGAAGTTTCGTGAAAATCCGTGCATTAGTTTTTGAGTAGAGCTATGGCGGAAATCGTAAAAAATTCTTCATAGCAGCGCCACCTGTTGGGCGATATATATCAAAACCTCTTAAGCAACAACTAAGTCAACTTGGTAACTGAATCTGAAGTTTGATTAAAATCCGTGCATTACTTCTGGAGATAAAACTATTTCGGGAATCAGGAAAAATGCAGGATAGCAGCGCCACCTTTTGGGTGATTTACACCAAAAAGTAGTCAAAGCCAACTCATATCAAGGACTAAGTGAATCTAAAGTTTGATGATAATCCACTCATTAGTTCTTGAAATAGAGCCCTTGCGGAAATCGTGGAAAATGATGCATAGCAGCGCCCCCTGTTGGGCGATTTACACAAAATCGTAGTAAATACCAACTCATATCAAGGACTAACTGAATCTGAGGTTTCATAAAACTCCGTGCATTAGTTCTTGAGATAAAACCATTGCGGAAATCGTAAAAAATGCAGCATAGCAGCGCCACCTGTTGAGCGATTTACGCCAAAAACTAATCAGCACCAATTTATATCAGGGACTAACTGAATAGAAATTTTCATTAAATTCCGTGCATTAGTTCTTGAGATAGAGCGCCCACAAAATTTGTGTCACACACAAACAGACAGACAGACAGACTCACAGACAGATATTTTGTAGAAACATGTTTTTCGGGATCTCTGACCCCTAAAACGTGTAGATTCATCGAAAACCGGAATTCGGAAATTTCCATGAATCCAATACTTTCTTCTTGTAAAGATAGAAGAGAGTAAAAGTTGTAAATTAGGAATGCCATAAATTGACATTCCTAATATATTTCTTTATTAAAATTTACTTAAAAAAAAAGAAAAGAAACGCTGTTCTACGACGCAGCAACACGAGAGGAGGGGGGGGGGGTGGACTTGTCGTCTTCGTTAAGCTACAAAAATTGCTCCTAAGTGGATAAGAAATTTATTTATCAAAAATGAGAAAAGCTAGTTCGATTCAAATCCTCTCCAAAAGTCAGGACTTCCAATTTTATGGCTTTATGTTTAAAAAGTAGTCAGAAAATGCATAGTTTCAGTTTTTTCTTAAGAGGCTACTTCACTCATACGAAAACACTCGCTAACTAATGTTAATCCTATGGAAATTTCTTTAAAAAAGATATCTCGTTTGCACTTCAATATTTTTAAACGATTTTTACGAGAAGAAAGTATTGGATTCGTGAAAATTTTTGACGGATTTATACGTTTTAGAATGTTCTGAACACGATTTGATGGATTTTAGAAAATGCCTGTCTGTGAGTCTGTCTGTCACTCTGTCACTCTGTGAGTCTGTATGTGACAAAAATTTTGTGGGCGCTCTATCTCAAGCACTAATGCACGGAATTTAATAAAACTCGAGATTCAGTTAGACCTTGATATAAACTGGTCGTGATTAGTTTTTGGTGTAAATAGCTGAACAGGTGGCGCTGCTATGCAGCATTTTTCACGATTTCCGCAATAGTTAAATCTCCAGAACTAATGCACGGATTTTCATCAAACTTCAGATTCAGTTATTCCTTGACATGAGTTGACGTTATATACATTTTGGTGTAAATCGCTCAACAGGTGGCGCTGCTATGCTGCATTTTTCAGAATTTCCACTATAGCTGTATCTCAAGAACTAATGCACGAATTTTCATCAAACTTCAGAATCAGCTAGTCCTTCACATGAATTGACATTTTATACATTTTGGTGTAAATCTCTCACCAGGTGGCGCTGCTATGCTGATTTTTTCGATTTCTGCTGTAATTCTATCTCAAGAACTAATGCTTGGATTTTCAACAAACTTCAAATTGAGGTATACCTTGATATGAGTTTGTGTGCTGTTTATGTTTTGGTGCAAATCTCTCAACAGGTGGTGCTACTATGCTGCATTTTTCAGAATGTCCACTATAGCTCTATCTCAATAACTAATGCACGGATTTCCATCAAACTTCAAATTCAGATATACTTTGATATGAATTGGTGCTAAATTGATGTAATTTCTTGTACTACTTAAATGATTTAATTGATGTGATTTATATAGAAGAAAGTTTTGTGATGGCCACAACATACTAGTTTTTTTTCATATTGGCTAACTGAGATCGATCTCTACAAAGGCCGATTTTTTACTTTTTCGATTTTCTTTTAAGGTTTTTTTCTATTAGAATACTTTTACTTTTGAAACCGGTTTCGAAAGTGAAAACATCCTCATTAAGGGTGTATTCCACTCCAAACTGCTTATTTTCTGATTTATTTTTAAATTCATTTTTGCTCTCAAACGCATCAAACTGGCAAATTCAATTATTTAGAAACTACATAATGTGCGTGCTTCTCGATTTATTGATAAATGCAGAAAATATTGCTAAAAATGCTGTAAAAGTGGGCATTTTGAACCGAATTTTCCGAAGCGGATGATCTGGGAATGAAAAAAAGGGTCATACTGAGGAAATAATTGTAAAAATCGAATTCTAATTAATTGATCGAAAAATGAAATCACACGGCCTCTTCATATATATCATTCAATACATCTCTTCAAAAATCCCCTCAGCAAGTTTCATGTTTTTACTTTTAAAAATGAGTCTGAAAATGCCTCAGAAAATTTCGAGCAGTTGAGGGTGGAAAAATATTTTTTCGAATACACCCTTAAAAAACCTGCAAACAAAATCGAAAAAGTAATAAACGGCCTTTATAGAGATTGACCTCAGTTATTCAATGCAAAAAAAAAAAAAAAAAAAAAAAAAATCCTTACAAAATATTGAAATGCAAACGAGATATGAGGCATTTTAACATAATTTTGACTTTTAAGTCACTGAATAATAATTTTTATTTTAGTACATATTCTTGTTTTTTTTTTTATTTCTTATACTCGAAAACATACCATTGCATGACTGTATAACAATATTAAGGAGATAAAGTAGTTTTGAACGATGTTAGGGGTCCAAATATGCCACGAAATTCCTTTACCTTCCCGTGTCCCTGATACTGATTTTTAAGTTTGGAGCTGTCTGTATAAAATTAATTCAATAAAAATAATTCCATGTATTTTTTTTCCGAAAATGGGACTATTGTTTTATATAAATATGTAGCAAAAAATTGACTTGCACACATTTTTACGATTGTTATTATTTTTTGAACTCTGTCCCTGGATTTTAGATTTCTTACCGTCCCTCTTGCTAAAATTATAGAGAGAATCACTTCAGATGCAGCCACAGAATTTTTTTCAACTCTTTTCTCATGCAGAAGTATGCTAGAAAAAGAATGGCTAAAATTCTTTGACAGGAAATTTACTGCAGAATTTAAATCAGCATTTGAATATTAATTTAAGCATCGTGGCTTTAATGGTAGTCTTACCGTCCCCAAGGTTTAATTATTTTTACTTAATACTATGTAAATAACTGTTGCTAAAAATCAATGGACATTGTGGCTATCACTTTGTATTAACATGGTTTTCCTAAAAATAGGTGGTAATTTACCTTACCGTCCCATCCTTACCCTTCATTTTTTTCTTACCGTTTCTTGTTTCCCTTACTGTCCCCCCTTTTTACCTCACTGTCCCTTCTTTAATACCCCTTTAAGACAATGTTATAACTAAATTTTGTACTAAGAATGCTACATTGTTATTATTTCTTATTTTAATGTTCTGTGGTTACTATGCAAATTCGTTATAAGTAAAAATTTAGAAGAAAATAAAAAGTTAGAGAGGTAAAATGTCAAGGGAAATTAAACTCGCAAGCTTAACTTTAACTTCAGTTAAGGGTGCTGGTCACTCAGCTTCGGATTTCCCCTCACTAATGTAAAGTCTACGGGCATTGGATGCATTCGTCTATTTAAAATATCTCCTCGGGAAATTCATATTTTTAACTTCTATTTTTTGTGTACACTTCCTAAAAGATGTCTCTTTTTTTTCTTAGTTCTCAAACTATTTCTAAAGTATAGACTTAATTTTATAGGAAGTGTTAAAATCTTACTCATAGTTCGCCCGCTTTTAACACATAAAATATTAAATTCAGCATAGATTTTAGAAATAGTTTGAAAACTGAAAAAAAGGAGACATCCTTTAAGAAGAGTACACAGAAAAAATATGTTAAAAATATGAATTTATCGAGAAGATATTTTAAACATAGGAATGCATCAAAAGTACAGTCGTGGAAAAAAAAAGTAAACACCCCCTACTAACTACTCAACAAATTATCGTAGAAGAAAGTTACTGGCATCGAACGATTGGAAATAAAGTCTACTTTTAAATTATGCATATAAAATTTGCTTAGGGGACCATCTACATATTAAAACGAATCCAAACTTAATTTTTTTCAATGACAATATCTAATTTTAACGAGATATTTCAGATCTTCGGTTCAAATTATGCCTAGAGACCGAATTTCAAGTCATTTGAATGACAAGTTTTTGTATTATAAACATTCAAAATTGAGTGCTTCTAATGTTAAATTACATTTTCATATCTTTATTTATATCTCCAGAAAATATGCTCCTAATGTGCTAATTTTTTGTGTAGCAATAATACTAATATACCCAAACATAAATACTCTGAATTTGGAATTGTCATAATTTTATGATATAAATTATGAATTATGAAATTAATATTCGAAAAAATTATGAATTTCAACCTACAATTTTTTTGATGGATTTAGCTTTATTAAATCCTGCTTTATGGAAATCCAAAATTTCACATTTTTCTTCCAAGTAGTTTTCAAATTATGCTTAAAAAACGGCAAAATGATGGTTTAAGGGGCCGTCTATAATAGAAGTGATTAGATATTTTGAAATGTCTTCTGCTGTTCTGTAATCTAGCAGGTTTCATTGACTTCTTAAGGTGCCTTGATCAAGATTGGGGCTCTCTCGGTTAACAATCGAGTTCCAGACTTCAATTTGGATACAGCCCTTAAAATACGCTCATTTTAAAATAATTAATTTCTCAGAAACTTATGGTACAAATTGCATAAAAATTTGTTTTTAGGCTAATTGAAGGGTGTAGAGTTCATTTCTGCTGTCAGAATTGTGTACTGCTATTGAAAAAAACAAAGTTATGGCTCATTTTAATATGTAGATGGACCCCTAAGCAAATTTTATCTATATCATTTAAAAGTAGACTTTATTTCCAATCGTTCGGTACCAGTAACTTTCTTCTACGATAATTTTTTGAGGAGTTAGTAGGGGGTGTTTACTTTTTTTTCCCACGACTGTACATAAACTTAACATTACGGAGGATAATTCCGAAGCTGAGTGACCAGGCCCCTTAAATAAAAAAAAAATCGTCGCTGCTGACCATTTTTTCTTTATTTTGAATCATTAAGACAGTCGTCTATAAGTTTAAATGTTCTTTTATTAAGTTTAATTTCACCAAATTTTTGTTCCTGAAAGTTAAAATTTTGGGAGAATGCCTCATATCTTGAAAAAATTGTTCCATTGGATTAACGTGATCGTACAAGTGTTTTCGCGTCAGGGAAGTAGCCCTTTAAGTTGAAAATATATTCAGTTACTTTCTGTTGAATATTTATTGTAACTGATAGTAATATAGCGCTTATTTATTTATTTATTTTAAACAAAAACTGTCATTTGTTTTGAATATAACTTTTATTGTAAATAAAGTTATGGTCACATAGTGATGCCGAGCCATGTTTTAAAATATGAAACTCAATTTCAACTGACTTGATATGATTTTTTTTTTTTTTTCGAGAATGTAATACTACAGTATATGACCATTAATCACCGGACCCTTTCAATTTTAGACACTTTGTCGAATATTTAGAGGTAAGCTTGCAAAATTCTTCTGGAACTTCAGGATTATAAATAATATGTTTGACATCATATTTATCAACGTCGATTTGATCAGGAGGAGAATCAGGGGACCAACAAAAAAAAACAAAGAAAAATAACAATATTTGAGACCAAAATGTAAAATAAAATACACGGAATGAAATTTCGCTACAGCATACAAATATGTGGATATTGTACAATACGCATATTCATTTGTGTAAGAATAACATATGGAGATATAGATATATATTATATTTATGGATATATAGCGATTTTTAACAATTTGGAAAAATTGTTATTGTTCTCTGTCAGGGTAGGAAATCAAAAACATATCTGAAGCGTTTTATTGGTTGAATTCGCATTTTATTCGTTTTCTGATTGGTCTATACAGTAATATGTATTTTCTCTTTACTTTCAACAGAGATAGATACTTCTGTTGCCACTGTGACAAAAAAGTAATAAAAACTACAAAAAAAAAATAATAATAACTCAGAAACAAGTTGAGATACAGCTTTCAAACAAATTGCATTTAAAAGTACATTTTTACTTTCTTCTATCTTCAATAGAAGAAAGTATCGTAATCGAAATTTTTTTCGACTTCCGGTTTTCGACGGAATTACACGTTTTAGGGGTCAGAGATCCCCCCCAAAAAATGTTTATAGAAAATGTCTGTCTGTCCGTCTGTCTGTCGCCATTGTACCATCCAAAAATGTATGAAGTTATTCATAGAATTGAACCAAATTTTTATTTTAAGTTTTTGGCTATGGCAAGCATGTCCTCCCTGAATTTGGAAAGAATTCGCCGGTAGGGGGCGCAGTAATAGCGATTGTTGTGCGATTTTGAATATTGTACCATCGAAAAGTGTATGAAGTTATGCATAGAATAAAACCAAAAAATTTTTTTAAAGTTCTTGGCTATGGCAAGCAGGTCCTTCCTTAATTTGGAAAAAACTCGCCGGTAGGCGGCGCTGTAAAAGCGATTTTTGTGCATTTTGAATATTGTACCATCGAAAAGTGTATGAAGTTATGCATAGAATTGAATCAAATTTTTTGTGCTTATTTTTGGTCATGGCACGAAGGTCCTCCCTGAATTTGGAAAAATTCCGCCGGAAGAGGGCGTTATAATTGCAATGTTTGTACGATTTTCATTATTGTACCATCGAAAAGTGTATGAAGTTATGCATATAATTGAACCAAATTTTTTGTGCATGTTTCTGGCTGTGGCAAGTCCTCCCCGAATTTGAAAAAAATCTGCCGGAAGGGAGCGCTGTAATAGCGATGTCTGTGCCATTTTCATTATTGTACCATCGAAAACTGTATAAAATTATGCATAGAATTGAACCAAATTTTTTGTGTATGGGTTCGGCTATGGTCGGTAAGTCCTCCCTGAACTTAAAAAAAATTCCGCCAGAAGGGCGCGCTATAATTGCGATGTCTGCGCCATTTTCATTTTTCTACCATTAATAAGTGTATGAAGTTATGCATAAAATTGAACCAAATTTTTTGCGTATGTTTCTTGCTATGGCAAGCAAGTCCTCCCTGAATTTGAAAAAAATCTGCCGGAAGGGGGTCGCTCTAACAGCGATGTTTGTGCCATTTTCTTTATTGTACCATCGAAAAGTGCACAAAATTATGCATACACTGTAAAAAAAAAAACGGACTAAAAAACGGAAATACTACTGGCAATCTAGACGCCAGTACTATTTCCGTTTTTTTACGGAATTTTTACCCATAAATTACAGAAAATTTTCCGTTTTTAATCAGAAAAACGGAACATTTTCTGTAATTTATGGGTAAAAATTCCGTAAAAAAACGGAAATAGTACTGGCGTCTAGATTGCCAGTAGTATTTCCGTTTTTTAGTCCGTTTTTTTTTTTTTTTTTTTTTTTTTTTTTTTTTTACAGTGTACAATTGAACAAAATTTTTTGTGCATAATTTTAGATATGGCCAACAGGTCCTACTTGAATTTGGAAATATTGCGCGGTAAAGGGGCTGTGTGATAGCGATTTTTGTACACTTTCCTTGATTTTTCGTAATTCTATTGTCCATCGACGGCTCGTGCAGCGGCGAGAACTCACTTCCTGCTAAGCCGGCTATTCGCAAACATCTGATAACAACAGAATAAGGAAAAACTATTTATTTTAACAAATATCATGATATAGATTAGCTTGTTTTTAGTCCGTTTAATTGACTGAAGCAGAAATTTAAGCAGAAAATTAAAGTTGGTATAGTATTCAACTAATAATTTTGAAGTATTAACATGCGTAACTACTTTTTGAAATATTAAGATGTATAAGATAGAAGAAAGTTTTGGGATTGGCACATTCAACCAGTTTCTCTATACGACGGTGTAAAAAGTAATATTGTGGGATGTTTAGAAGTTTAAGAATGAAATTTCATTTAAAATGGGTCGTGAGATTTCTTGGAAATCTGACGATGGAAAAGCTTTTTCCCGAACAGCCAATCAAATGCTTGGATAATACGTAAGTTTCAGGTGGATAATACGTAAGTTTCAGGAAATCTGAGGAGTCGCAGGCGATTTTTGTCACTTGCAATTTTTACGTGTAATAACACTATTAATGTTTAATGCATGGCGTACGTAATGTATGATCCCCTCCGTGCGATTTTTTATGTCTTAAATTTTAGTCTTTGAAAAAATCATACGGTCGTTGTAATTTATTAAATTACTTTTTTTTTTAATTGCCTTTTGCTTATATCATGCAGGGTTTTCAACCAAATTTAATGCCAGCTTCAGAAAATTCGACAAAATGTAGTAGAAATAATGTAGAGCAATTGGAATATAAATATATTGAATATTTGATAAAATATGAGCATTTTTATGAAATATTTTTTACCTGAGCATGCTCGAATGATAATTTATTTTTTCATGATTTAATCGTCAACTCGGTGGAGCAACTCATATGAAAAATTCAGTCAAATATCTTTAAAATTCAGAAAGATATCGGCGATAGTGTGAGCTGATTTTTAGTTCCTCTCTAAAAGCAGCTGAATGATAAGGGATTTTCCATAAATTGTCATTTTTATTTTTATTTGTTTTAATTTTCATTTTTCATTAATGCTTTAGTTCATAGAAAACCATCAGAACGACCCTATCCCGAGAAAAGAAGAAGTAAAAAATCGAAGCATTTGTTCCAAGTCAACTTGTTGGCATTCATTAAATACTAACTCCTTTGCCAAAAATCAGTTAAGGCTGTTCTCAATTGCTCTGCTCAACAAGCGCAAAACGTTTTGACACATTTACAAATTCATTTTTTAATGGAAAGATATAAAATTGGAAAGCCTGACCATGGAAGCGATTTGGAATCGAACTGTGTTTTCCATTTTTTGATCAATAAATTACCTATTGACTTATAAGCGATTTTGATCACGTGACACGACATATTTCTCCCCTTACTGACTGGATTTTCTTCTTTCGTTCGGAAGTTCGATTCAAAATGCCAACTTTGACAGAATTTTCTGAAAGATCTATTGTGTTTACAAGAAAACGGATAAGCCAAGTTCGATGACATAGTTTCTGAATAACAACACCTTCTAGTTTCATGCGTTTCCGAACATAAATGAATTAAAACTTATGTCAGAAAGTTGACCCTTTGGATTTGAAAACAGCCTTAATTGACCATACGTGGCCTGCCTGAAAAACATTCTGTCTGGAAAAATATATAAGTTACCTGACGCGATTGGTACCCAAATCCCCTTCAAGGTAGGCCCCTTGCACCTCCATACATTTGGCCCACTGTTCTGTCCACTACGGAAAATACTTCTGGAAAGCTTTTTTTGAAATTGTGTTCAACTCCGCCGTCATATTCTGCATATATCATCTCCACTCCCAAAACGGGAGTCTTTCAATGGCGCCTTCAATTTCGGAAGCAACCAGAAGTCGCAAGGAGTAGTGTCTGAAGAGTATGGAATTTGGCGAAAGACTGGAAATTCATATTTTGCCAAGAAAGGTCTGAATCAGATGCGATGAATGAGCTGGAGAACTGATGAATCTTACGACACCTGATGAATCTTATGAATTTTTTCGCTTTGGGAATCACCAAGCTTTGGCAAAATTTGATACAGTAACTTTGTTCAACCCGTTCAATTATCTTGAGAGAAATCAAAATCCGACGCTCACGTATGAGAGCACCTCAATCGGCGGCCAGCAGGCAACGACTGGCTCACCGGAATTTGTGGAAAAAATATAGTCATTCACATTAAGCTGTCTCCTTCCAATGGGCACAGTGGCGCCGCCTTAGAATTACTATTGCGCGCAGAAAAAATAAAAATCTGATACTTATCAGACAAAATTCGTATATTGCCACAAATTTAAATGAAAATGAGCAAATTGAATGGTAGAATTGCAAAATATTCTATACAATATACACTGTTTAAAAAAATGGCAAAGCAAACCTGTAAGACAGCCGCGCATGAGTATAAAATTGGAAGTACGCAATACCTTAAAATTAACAGAGAAAATAAAACACTAAAATATCTTATATCGGAATTTTTACTCCTTGAAATGGTGTCCAAAACATAAACAGACGCTCCGTATTTATTTGAGTACCTCTAAATGACAAAAAAAAAAAAAAAAAAAAAAAAAAAAGATGTTTGAAGAGAATGAAAGACTTTTATATGGTCTGTGTCCCACCTCGAATAGTTAATGTTCCTGCACCCCTTTTGGTGTAGTGGAAACAGACATAAAATATAGCATATCTTGGAGAGCTGAGCACCATCCTTTTTACACCATTATGTTTGAAATCGGTTGAGAACTTCTTGAGATTGCATTGAAATCGCTATTTAGAAAGTTTTTTACAACGCTTTCGAATCGTGGAAACTGAAGTACTCCATTTATATTGAAAGTAAAGGGAAAATAGTAAAATAGTAGACTACTGTACCTTTTTGTTGCCATTTTCTCATAAAAACTAAAAGAAAAAAAATGGAAATTAAAATACGTGCTATATCAAAAATATCGTCTGTTAATTAATCATGTGAAATTTGGTTTTATTTCGTTTTTATTTATCAATTAAAAAAAATTGTAGTTTATTGCAAACTTGCTTTACAAACAATACAAAGCAGAATGAATTCAATTTTATTATCCCGTGTTTAATAACATTTTCCGAATTTTGAAAAAATATACAGGAATGACTTCTGACAAAACATGGAGCTATTTATATGAAAACTATCAATACATTGCTAAGCACTGTACGATGGGAAACTATTTATTTCAAATCTACATGACGTTAAAATGCATAGAGCTGTTATTGCTTTTTTCTGGGTTTGTATATTATTCCCCCATAATGACGTCATATGCATATTTTTCTACAGAGCTTGTTTAAAGGTGTTCGCAAATCCAAAAGGGCAACTTTCTGACATAAATTTTAATTTATTTTGTTCGAAAATGCATGAAACTAGCTGGTGTTGTTGTTCAGAAACTATGTCATTGAGCTGTTTTTCCATTTTTTTGCAAACTCAATAGATTTTTCAGAAAATAGTGTCAAAGTGGGCGTTTTGAACCGAATTTCCGCGCAAAGGAAGAAAGAGCACCGAAGAGCGGGCGAAAAACGTGTTTGTCACGTGATCAAGACTGCTTATAACTCAATAGGTAATTGATTGATCAAAAAATTTAAAAAAAAAAAAAAAAAAAAAAAAAAAACAGTTCAATTCCAAATCGTTTCCATGGCCAGGCTTTCCAATTTTATACCTTATCGTTAAAAAATGAATTTGTAAATGTGTCAAAACTTTTTGCTCTTGTTGAGCAGAGCAGTTAAGAACAGCCTTAAGTCTGGATCGTAAAAGTGGAAACCTTTAGGTGCTTTAGCTGATGCAAATGACGTGATTTGATTATATAAAAAAAAGCATGTATTTAATACATAAAACAGAAATATGTTTTATAGAAGTGCGTCATTTTCACCTTAGCTGCTTTGAAATTCTTCACAGGTGAAAAGGCTTCACTTTTGAAAATAATGTAATCGAAATCACACACTGATAAAATACAATGTTTTACAAAAATTTAGAATGTCTTTATAGAAGAGCAGTGACATACAATGTGCATACTCATATCAGAAGTCTTTGTCCAAAAATGGCAATTTATATTACAAAATTTTATGATTTTCGCTTGGATGAATTCGCTTCGCCGAGTTAGACAAGCAAGTAAAGAAAATCTTGGGAATAATTCGAGGTTTAAAATAATATCAGGTTACCAAAGTTTTTGTCTAAAATTCTTTCCACTACTAAAAATTTATTGCTATTCTTTAAGACATTCTACTGTAATTTTATCAAAATAGCATAATTTTCTTAATTTAATTTTTCATAATTTTGTATAATATATATATATTTAAAACACAAGGCTGTTTTTTAGTCATCTGCCCTGAGCTTTCTGCGAATTTTACTAATATATATATTTTTAAAGTGAAAGTTGATTATTTGCAGATGTGCCTGCGCTTAGCTGCTTTTTTTTTTAAAATATCCCCATTTTTATATTTTAATTTTAATAGTATTTTATGAAATTTTTTCAAAATGGTTGTAATTACCGGGTGTCCCAAAAAGGACTGACTGATTTTAAAATTCAATAACTTGCAAACGGTGACAGATATTTAAAAAATTCTTGCAGAAGGGATATGCATAAGGTCAAAAGTTTTATTACAGTGATTTTCGATTTTAGTTCGAATTACAAACAATAGATGGCGCTGTAAGCAATAGTCGCTAAATACAGGCTCGATTTCTGGTCCTTTCTCTTGTTCCATGCTGAAAAAGGAGATGGAAATGTATTATCCGGGCCACGAAGTACCAAAAATCGAGCCTGAATTCAGCGTCTATTGATCGCAGCGCCATCTATTGTTTGTAATTCGAGCTAAAATTGAAAATCACTGTAAAAAAACTTTTGACCTTATGCATAACCCTCCTGCAAGAATTTTTTAAATATCTGTCACCGTTTGCAAGTTATTGAATTTTAAAATCAGTCAGTCCTTTTTGGGACACCCGGTAGATAGTTCTTATTATTGCAGAGAAGAGAGAAATAGTGAGGTTTATTCATCTTTATTTATGCCATTTTCTGATAAAAATTCAAAATTGTTGATAAAAATTGTTGTAAAGGGTTTAGTGTCGCAAAACGGAAAATGACGAACTGCTTTTGATAACACACATTTTTTTTCCTAAGTTTTCCATATATTTTTTTCCTTCTGCATGTGTACTGATACTTAGTTTCAGACAGTAGGCGAATTGGACGTCATATTTAAAAGAAAACGATCATTTTCTTAGATATTCTAACACAAATCTGCCTAAAAATTATAAATCAGGCAATTTTTACTCTCCGGAATTGAGATTAGAATCTCAAGTTAAGAGAGCAACTGTTCATATGCAAAGAT
This sequence comes from Maratus speciosus, assembly GCA_963932465.1. NCBI lineage: Eukaryota > Metazoa > Arthropoda > Arachnida > Araneae > Salticidae > Maratus > Maratus speciosus. Next base: position 9,049,841 of record OZ010790.1, on the reverse strand, counting down.
GTTGCTGACAATTACGAATTCAAGTTTTGAGTTAAAATGATTTTAAAATGGTCAAATTAAAATACCATTTTTTATAAAAGGGTGAAAACGGACATGAGAAGTACTTATGTAAATTTTGAGAAAGTGAAAATGATGTCGTGTTTAGATTTCATGGGGAAAAAATTCTATGATCGTGTCAAAGTGGAATAAAAGTCGATGTTTTTCATTCAGGAATACCAAGAATAAGAGCCTCAATTGATAACTTCATCATAATAACTGATCTTTATTATATTTCACTGATTGCGTATTTATCTATTTATATTAAAAAGGACAAACGTATCTGTGTGTAACGCTGACGTCATTTTTTGAATTGCAACACTTTACGAGTAAATTTCGGTTTTGAACTCAGAGTTATGGTTTTGAAATTTTTGCTACTGCAATTTTTTAATCTTCTGAGAATCGTACATTTTCAATTTTTAGAACGTCGTTTAGGGAAAAAATCTGCTTTCAAATGCAATTTGTTTAAAAACTGTATTTTAAGTGACTGATTTATTAGGTTTTTTAAAATAATACATAATAATAATAAACATTTTGCACATAAAGCAATAAAAATTGTTCAGCATTTAGTTCTGACTCATTTTCCAAAACGAAATTAATACTTCCTCTATAAGTAAATAAAAGAATAATAATAAAAAAACACATTTGTAATCGAACAATTTAAATTTTTAGATAACCAAACAGGAATAAAAAACTTTCAAATAGAATTTCTTTGCAAAGTGCATCTCAGTTTACAGATTGTCTATGATTTTAAAAACAATTTTCAAGCATGAAATATTTTTTAATTTATCTCTATTGCGTGAAGCTCGATTACGAAAGATTAATCCGTTTGCGTTTAAAACAACATAAAGAGTTCATCATTTTCTTACCGCTAATATTCCATAAAAATACTCCTCTATGAATAAATAAATAAAATAATATAAACAAAACACAAATTTAACAGACATGTAACTGAAGTACGCGCTTAAAGCACTGAAATATCAGAATTCAAAAGGATGCCATAAGTAGCAAAGTCTTGGGTTAAAAGTCTTAGCATGCAACTAATATATAAATATCGCTTTTAATAAATTTCAAAACTTTATTTGATTGTATAATTCATATTTTTCATATAAAAAATGCTTTTTTATTGTTAGTGGATAATCTAAAAAATGTATTGTATGTAAAAAAAAAAAAAAAAAAAAAAAAAAAAAAAAAATAGTTTTCAATTGTAAAAAAGGATTTCACCTATATTATGTTACCTAGTATGTATAATATTAACTTATAAACAGATTAAGCAAAATAATGCTATAAAAAGTGATATAATATCTTTATTTAGATTGACGAACGTTTCATTGCACAAACGGATCCCCTAGTATCATCAGTGTACGAAATAAAATTTTAATTCGATTTATTTTTCAGAAGAATAATATAATAATATTCTTTACCAGAAATAGTATTACATTTATATATGAAATAGAAACATTTTTCTAGAATGAAATATTGCAACGATTTCAAGTGTAGAAATTTAGTAAAAATGTAATAATAGGGTAGTGCAATTTGGAATGATATTATGTTGCAAAAGAAAATTGATTTATTATTTCAGTTCTTTTTCTTCGAAAACATTTTTGTATTTAAACATTATTTATTATGCTACATTTTTTCAGAACAAAAAGCACCTATCTAAAGTAATAATGATATTAATAATATAAGTGAAATTTATCTACTGTTTGCGATTAAAGTTTTATCCGATATATTTCGTCAATTCTGAAAATAATTGTAATTTTCATGTGTATGTGTGTATATATAGTGTAGGCTATGAAGTCTCTATAAGTTTCATTGGTAAAGTGCAAAAGGTGAGAACTTTGTATGAAGATTTGTAAACTTTGAGATGAAGATTTATTTAGGAAGCCTCGTAACTATTTTAATTGCGACAACGATTAGCGCCTCAGGTAAGAGTATTTTTAGCCTACTGCTAACTAAAGAAGTTTCTTAGATTCAATTCCTTATAATTTCTTATTTATAACTTTTGAGTAGATTTGTACAATTCTGTTTTTATGTATTTATTTACTTACTTTTTTTTTTTTTTTTTTATAAAGAGATATAAAAGAGGTTCTCAAATTCCCTGTTCAACAATGCGAAACTTTCCGATACATTTTCAGATTCATTTTAAAACGTAAAGGCAGAAAAATGGCAGGAAGAGCTATTGATACGCGACATGGAATCGAAATATTCCATTTTTGCATAAATACATTACTTATCGAGCTATAAGTAATTTTGATCTTATTACGACAAGATTTTTTCCTTTCTCTCGGTGTCATGTATGAACATTCGGTTAAAAATACTAACTTCCGTTTTTATTTATTAATTTACTTATTAGCCCCCGGTATGCTATTTCTCTCTCCCAGCTTGTTTTATGTCGTCTCGAAAAAATAACGCTGCGTTGCATAAGCCAGCCGTAAAACAAAGCAAATGTATCATTACACTGTTATCTACAGCAATTTTTTTAACTTTTAAGCATGGCTCATTTTCAGTTTTTATACCGTAATATTGGGAAAAAAAAGTACTTTAAAATGCAATTGGTTTGAAAACGGCATCTCAAGTTATTTTTAAAATATTAATTTTTTTGTAGTTTTTAGAGCCATTTGTTTAATATTGGCAACGAAAGTACCCCATTTCTGTAGAAAGTAAAAGAAAAAATAGTTGTAAAATAGCAATTATATCTTTTTGTTGCCATTTTCTCATAACAACCGAAAAAAATGTAATTAAAATACGTTCTATTTTGAAAAAAAATATAAGCGAATGATTTTTGATAAAACATGGAGCTATTATAAACTATATTTAATTTTAAGTATCTATATTAATGTTACAAACAAATAAAGGCATACAAATCATTAGATGGCCATTTTTTTTCAAGTTTCTTTAATGACGACAATTTTTTGCTTCATTTGTGTAATATTTCACGATAGTGGCGTCCTATGCATACTTTATAGTGCAGCTGTTTAAGAGTGGGTCGTTAATGTGAAATTCTTAAGCGAATGCGAATGACGTCATTTTACATAAAGTACATAAAGTAAAAGTTTGTGCTTTAAGTCCTAAAATTGAAATAGGCTTTGCACTATTTATATATATATACACACACACATATATATATATTTCATCGGGGGCGACACTAAATTCTGAAAAAGCAGGATTCCTGTTTTCTAGTAAATATTCCTTTTTACAATCAGAAACGTTGAAAGCGACATTTTTTTTTTTATATTATTATTATTTTTGGATAAAGAGATGACAGTTCTCAAATTCCCTGTTTAATAAATGGAATATTTCTGACACATTTTCTGACTCATTTTTAAACGTAAAGGCAGAAAATTGGCAGGGAGAACTATTGAAGTGACTTGGAATCGAAATATTCCGATTTTGCATAGATAAATTACTTATCAAGTTATAAGCAATTTCAGTCTCGTGACGACATTATTAGCTACCGGTATGCTATTTCTTCCTCCCAGCTATTACAATGTCGTCTCCAAAAAACAACATTCCTTTGTATAAGCCTGCCGCAAAAAAAAAAGCAGATGTATCATTGTACTGTTAAATACTCTACTGCAATTTTTTTACCTTCTAAGCATTGCACATTTTCAATTTTTACACTGTCGTATTGGGGAAAAAGTTCTTTTGATTGCAATTTGTTTAAAAACTGCATCTCAATTTATTTTTGAGTTATTAATTTTTTGCAGTTTTAAGTATTATATGTTTAATGTTGGCAACTCAATTACTCCATTTCTGTAGAAAGTAAAGGAAAAACAGTTGGAAAAAAGTATTATCTTTTTGTTGCCATTTTTCCACAACAACTGAAAAAGATATTTAATTAAAATACGCGCTATTTTGAAAAAATATATAAATGAGTGATTTCTGATAAAACAGGGAGCTATTATAAACTATATTTTTAATTTTAAGCATCTATATTAATATTACAAACACATGAATGCATATGAATCATTAAATAGCTATTTTTTGTCTAGTTTCTTGAATGACGATATCTTTTTTTTTTTGGATTTGTATATTATTTAGCTATAGTGACGCCCTATGCATACTTTACCGTAGATGCTGTTTAAGACTATAGATCGTAAATGAGGAATTCTTCCTCGTTATGCGAATGACGTCATTTTATATAAAATAAAAGCTTGTGTTTTAAGTCTTAAAACTAAAATATGTTTTGTACCATCTATATATATATATATATATATATACATATAGGGGAGACCGGGGCTAGTTGGCTACAGGGGTAAGTAGGCGCAGTCCCCATAAATCGCTTGTTTGCGGATAGATTGTGCAACCAGTCACAGAGTACATTTCTTCTTGCGTTTTACAATCCTCATTGTAGTTTTGCAGCGTTACCTACGTGCAGTGGACATTTATTACGATTTTTCTGTTTTTTGCGCTTATAAGTAATTTTTTGTTGCTTCATTCTTTTTCTAATTTCTAATACTTATCTTAATAATGGCGATTTAACTTGTGCAATTTTTCTTAGTGTATGATTAACTGTACCTATCCCATATGTGATTTACTTGGATTATTTATGCTTTGATGGTTACGTGTCCCTTTTGTGAAGAAATTTATTATGGGGCTAGTAGGTGCATTGAACACGGGGCAAGTTGGCCCAGTGTCTGGTGTATGCTGGTAGCTTAAAAAACGGCAAACACAAAAAAAAATGGGGTTGCAATGCAAGATTATGGGCACATGGGGCTTGCCCAAACGGAGACACTCGATTTTTTTATTTGTGACAACTGTAACTCTGATAATGTTATCGAGTAGGATAGAAGTTACTCAATGTTAATGTTTTATTCATTATTTTTATGTCTGTATGATTTAGAATTTACATTGTACGGCGATAACGCCTTTGATTAAACCTACTGGTAATAAGGAAATTGATTTCTCTTAACTGCGTGCTTATTTAAATTTTTATAAAGCGTGTGCCAACTTACCCCATAGGTATAGGCAACTTGCTCCGTGACGGGGCAAGTTAGCGCACAATTTTCCTTTAAGGCTGTTCTCAAATCCAAAGAGTAAACTTTCTGACATAAGTTTTGATTCATTTTTGTTCGGAAACGCATGAAACTAGAAGGTGTTGTTATTCAGAAACTACGTAATAGAGCTGTTTTTCCCATTTTCTTGTAAACGCAATAGATCTTTCAGAAAATACTGTCAAAGTTGGCATTTTGAACTGAACTTCGGAGTGAAAGAAGAAAATCCAGTCAGTAAGAGGGAGAAAAATGCCGTGTCACGTGATCAAAAAAGCTTATAACTCAATATTTAATTGATTGATCAAAAAATGGAAAAAACAGTTCGATTCCAAATCGCTTCCATGGCCAGGCTTTCCAGTTTTATATTTTTCCGTTAAAAAATGAATTTGTAAATGTGTCAAAACGTTTTGAGCTTGTTGAGCAGAGCAGTTAAGAACAGCCTTAACGTTAGGCTTCCGCTAAACATAAACTACAAAAGCTACAAAGTCAAAACTCCGGGTATTTATAGCCCAATGCCTGTTCTTTAAAAGTACAGTTATAGTTTCATAAAAAACTTAAACAAAAAATTAATAAAAATCAATAACTAAAAACTGCGCCTACTAGCCCCGGTCTCCCCAATATATTTTTTTTTTCGTCGGGACGACACAATTTCCGAAAAAGCAGAAATCCTGTTTTCTCCTTTCTCTGGCTGTCACGTCCGGACATTCGGTTCAAAATACCAACATTGACAATACTTTGTGAAAGATTGTTAAATTTTACCAAAAAAAAGGGAAAAGGTGGGGGGAGGATGCACCGAATTCCTCGCGCGGCTTTACTGGCTTTCTGTAATAGTTTAACAATTCTTACGTTTTCTCTCTTCTATATTCATAAGTATTGGAATCAGGAAAATTTTTGGACAATGGGATGGAATACCATTACTGGCGAAAGTAAATAGAACGCGGCAGAATCAGGTTGAAAGAACTATGTACTAAAAGGAGCATAAAAATTTTCTTCTATGCTCATAAGTATTGGAATCAAGAAAATTTCCTGACAATGGTATGGTATGCCATTATTGACGTATTGAAATGCTGACAAATGTAAATAGAATGCGACAGAATGAGATTTGAAGAACGACGTAATAAAAAAGAACGTGATATCCTTTTAAGATAATCTTTTTGATGATTTAAGGGTGTTCTGAAATCCAAAAGGATAACTTTCTGACATAAGTTTTAATTTATTTTTGTTCGAAAATGCGTGAAACTAGCTGGTGTTGTTATTCTGAAACTATGTAATCGAGCTGTTTTTTCCATTTTTTTTGCAAACGCAATGGATCTTTCAGAAAATGGTGTCAAAGCGGATGTTTTAACCTAATTTCAGCGCGAAAGTGGAATATTCACTCAAGAGCGGGGAAAATGTGCTTGTCACGCGATCAAAAGCGCTTATAACTCAATAGGTAATTGATTGATCAAAAAAAGGAAAATACAGTTCTATTCGAAAGCGCTTCTATGGCCAGGCTTTCCAATTTTATATCTTTGCATTAAAAAATGATTTTGTAAATGTATCAAAACGTTTTGCGCTTGTTGAGCAGAGCAGTTAAGAGTAGCCTTAAAACAACGTGAGAATTATGATTGTAATGTTTGTCAAATGAAATGTAGTAATACACGCTTTTATGTAAAAGCTCAACGACTAATATAAAACAAGTCTGCAAAGGATTTTTTTTTAATACAGTAAAACCTCCGAATAGCGGCCACCACTGGGAGCACGGTAAAGTGACCGTACTTCGGAGGTTGCCGTTATTCAGAGGTTCCACATTTTAAAACCCCAAAATTACATTACATTAAAATAACAATAACTGACCAAAATTATTTTATTTTTACAGTTAAAAAATACATACTATTATTTTACACTAAAGAAATAGAGAAACTTCCCTGTGCGACCACCTCCCTAAATGACCATTTTTTCAAGGAACGAAATTTATTCCCATAAGTTCAATACTAATTTTTCCTCTATTCAGAGACCACCCCAGTTGAACTCCCTCCATAAGCGACCCATTTGTTTGAAGAAAATGAAACAAATTCCATTTTTTCCTGGTTGCTTGAAAAAGTTTTATTAGAATAATAATTCCGGAGAGCCCATTATACATAAACTTCTGAACTAAGTTTAGAATTTTTATTTATTCCAGTAACTTCAAAGTTTTTAAACCCCTTTGTGCATTTTTATACAATGAATTTAACTCTGATGACAATGTAAAGATGATGGTGAATAAACTACCCTGTCCTGTTCTGTCAGGAAACTTTCAAAGAAATAGATAAATTAATGAAATCTTCTTATTTGCTCCCGTCCAAAAAAATTTGCATTTATTTATTGAACTTCGAAAGGGCTTGGAAATAAAAGTTAAAGGAGATAAAACCGTAAAATCAAAGCAAATGTCAGTTTTTTAAATTCTGCTATTATTAACTTATGTAATTAACTTTTGTTCTGATGCTTAAATTTTCATAGTTTTTCCTAATCTGGAAAATAAATTTTAATAACATTAATTGCTAGCCTTTTTCAACAATTCAAATCTAGATTTAAACATGACCTCCATTAAGAGACCACCTCTCAGAGCAATCTATTTTTACTGGAACGGAACGTGGTCGCTTTAGGGAGGTTTTACTCTAGTTATTCTCAAATTTTTTTTTATTTTAAAGCGTATCTCTTTCTCTAAATGCATAATCATTTCCACAGATTTGTTGTAGAATTCGTTATCATTTTGAATGAGTGCAAAATTTTTAATTTCCCAGTTTCTCTGCAATGTCTCGGGCACTTTCATGCAACAATAGTCCAGAAATTGGGAGATTTTTCTTTCGAGAGTTCGAAAGGCATTCCAAAAGCAACTTATCAATCTCATCATAACTAGTTCTTTTGACGCTAAGTTTTAGATTCCAAATTTACACCTTGAAATGTTTATTCTAAATAAAAGTCACTTTTTTTTAAAATGTCATCTGTTTGAGTCCTTCCGCAAATGTCATTTCAGCTAATTTTCATGCGCTTACATCTTTTTTGCTGTCCTGGATAACTTTCAACTTATTACTTGAAGTTCAAATTTTTTCACTTTGAACTCATTCTTTTAGTGAAAAACACGAGCTACACATAGACAAGAAATATCATCACGCGATTCAAAAAGAGTACATTTGACTACTGCTTCCTCACACATAAACTGAAACTTCGTCACCCTCATCCCCTCTCGCCACACCTATTTACAAACGAAATTTTGCTAAGTAACCACTAGAGATTAGTAAGGAAATTATAAGGACGTCAAATAAGAAAATCCACCTCCACATTCTTTTCAATATCAGTTATAATTTAAAAAAGAAAAAGCTATGGGGTGGCCGTTGTTCGGAGGTTTAGTGTAATGTTATTTCTATGGAAGAGATTCGGTAATACTAAAACATGGCCGGTATTCGGAGGTTACCGTTGTTCGGAGTGACCGTTGTAGGAGGTTTCACTGTACTTTAAAAGTTTGTTTTTATGTATTTTGAGCACTGAATCCAAAAATGGCGTTAATTTTTAACTATTACGTCAGGATTTTTCGCAAATCTTAGATTTCAAAGGTAAAAAGTAAAAAAAATAGTGAAAATCTGATAATAAAAATTAGAGGAGGTGATTTGTGTTTTTTACCTTTTGTAAAAACTTCCCTATCAAACCGCCATTCAAAAAATCCTATGCAGAAGCTACCTGCTATCTCTAATGATATAAAGTCAAAGGTAAAAACGAAGAAAGCCCGGAATTTCAATAAAATTACCGAAAACCTAAAATAAACGCCAAAGCTACACCCCCCCCCCCACCCCACCCTATTGAACATCTCTATGAACTTAGCGAATTTATTAATGAAATTCCTACCATCTAATATATAAAAATGGAAATTTTGCTTGACTGGAATTCTGTACAAATCCACAGTTTGGAAGCCAAAATTGTGAAATGTTACGTACATGTGTACGGGAACACGGCCGAGGCAACTAAAGCAATCCGGAATCGAAATAATTTATAGTTAATTTTTAATTAATAGAAAACCACCCACTTAACAGCGATTTCCTATCAAATTTAAACATTTTTCGTTATAACTGTTGCCAATAATTAAAACTCCACAATAAAATTCTTGCCAGAACAATTACTTTTGTTTTAAGATTTCCACGTGAAAATGAAATAAATATAAATTATTCATGAAATATTAAAATATTCATATTGTGAATTTTATGTTTGAATCAATATGAAATAGTGTATTTCATCTTTTTATTTTATATGAAACTAGCTATTTAACACGTTCTACACAGGGGAATTCATGAATTTAATTCTAAAACCAAAATAAAAATAACTATTGGAAGTAAAAAATATTTTTCTACTGTTGAGCATTTTTTTAAATGAAATTTAATTTATCATGTTACTATGGCAGCACTATAAAACGACAATCAGAGAATAAATAGAAAAATAGTTTTGTTGATGTTTGTGATAAAATGTTTTTCTTTATTTTTAAAAAAAGGTAATAATTATGCGCAGTTAAATAATCTCTAATTATTTGCATGTGAGGAAAAAGAATTATTGCAATACACGCCAGAGCTTCTTAGTATTGCAGCGTGGCGTACGGAATATGCATATCTCTAATTATTTGCATGTGAGGTAAAAGAATTATCGTAATACCCACTACAGCTTCTTAGTATTGCAGCGTGGCGTACGTAATATGTATATCTCACATTATTTAGAACTCGGGCGATTACGGGTTGATCATAAAAAAGCAAAAATTTGTCAAAAGAATAAAATAAAAAAAACATTTATTTAAAATTTTCGAATTTTTTGCCCCAATCGTTCATGGGCACCTAACAGCAACCCGTGTGCCAAATTTTGTAGCTCTGCGCCGTGTGGTTTCCAAATTTTTGAGGTTACATACAAACGCGGACGGATTTAATAGGGTAGATAAATAAATAGTTTGACGAATTTTAAAAAAAAAAGTGAATATTACGTCATAACTTTTCGATTGCAAGATTTCCACGTGAAAAAAGAAAAGAAAATAAATAAATTGACAAAAAGAAAGAAAAAAAAAATATTGAATATTACGTCATATTAGAAATATAATGGACGTCAGCTTATGAATATATAACTTCATATAAGTTGGAAAAAACGTATTGAAACGATAAAAACTCGATTATATAAATATTCGCATATTTTAACATTTTGCGGTTCTCTGATTTTGTTTTCGCCATTTTTAAATTAATATCATATATATACGTGTGTTATGCACGTATAATAGACGTATAATAGAACTTCCATAAGATTTAGGTATGTAGAGCTCATTCTTAACGAAGAACTGAAAAAAAGATGGCTTTGCTTCTTCTTCTTCTTTTTTTTTTTTTTTTTTTTTTTTTTTTTTACTGTGCTGTTTTATACTGTATGTTTAATTTTGAAATTGAATTTTCAAAACAAATATTCTAAAAATTCGGGCAACGCCGGATGCTTTAACTAGTTATAGATATTATAAGAAAAATAAAAAATGAGCTCGAAATTATCTACTTCTCAGAAGTTACAGGAAAATTCAGCAACGCCCTGGAAAAGATTTCTGCCAAAAAAGATATATTTTGAACATTATTAATTTTCGGTAAAATGCTTTACAAGCCTAACAATGTTAACGATGGTATCTTTAATTAAGCTTACTATTAGTTATTTAAAAGAAAAAATTGTAAAAATTTCCTAACTTGCTGTTTGAATGTGTGGTTCTTGAGAAAGGGTTCTGTTTTTTGTAAGATCTTGCGCCATTTTATCATCTGGCTGAACTATTGCGTAACTTATCTTTCCTTCTTTTAATTTTTAATCTAAATTCAATTTCTCGACCTCTTTTTCATTAATTTATTTTCTGTCTGTCTCTCATTCATTCTCATTTTTCTCTCAGATCTTGAACGAATGGGTCTCGCCCATTCTCGTGCTTTTTGCAACTTTACTTTTCCTCTCAATCGCAGATATTTCTCTGCAGTACTAATACTTTTTCTCTCACTACGAACTCATGCTTGATAAACACTCCAACCTACAGCCATGTATAAAATAGATCTGCTACTAGGAGACTCCTTAAACTTTTGAACTGTTTCGCACTATCATCTTATAAACTAAAAATAACTATCAACATTTTCTGGTGAGTTTTCGGAATTTCTAAATAAAAACAAATCGCTTTCAAATCGGACATTTCATACTTAATGATCTAACATTTTAAATGCATTTCGCACCACATATTTCTATACGTTGTAACTAACGCTTTCTGTTTCTAACTTTCTATTATCGCTTTCAAGCGATAAAGTCAATGGCAGCATCACCTAAGAAAATGCAAAAACTTTTATTAATATCTTTTAAAAATTTGATTTTATTTTTATAAAATTTGAAATGACTCGAGAAAATTTTGCAACGATTCTATATATTCAATTTCGAAGGTAATTTTTGCGCTGATATATGCGGACACACAGACAGACGGACGGACCATATCAGGACTAGAAGTACTACTTATTTATATAATTACGAACGCACCTAAAAAGAGAGTACCACAATCATGTTAATATTTTATTTCCATACCTTTTTGAATGAAGTAAACTAAATTAACATTTTTCCTTTTCCCTTTTTAGACATATCTCCAGAACTAATCGAAAAATGTAGGAAGACAGGAGAAGTAGCCAGATGGGGAGGCTATTATGATTGCGATGAAACGTGTGAAGGCAAATCACGCAAGTGTCACCATGTTGGAATGTTAAGGTGTTTCTGTCCACATGGGAAAGTGAGAATAACATATCTTGGCCGTTGCATCCCGCCCAGTGAGTGTCCAGCAAGAAATGGTCAAAAATTCCTGAGTAACACATTTAACAGAGGTCAGTAAATTTTTATTATCATGATCTAAGTGAAATTTTCAAATTTATTTATTTATTTATTATTATTATTATTATTATTGCTGAAATGTCACTGAAGGCTTACTGTGGAGACACGAAAAGTTTTCGGTTTTCGTCTGTTAGTCTGTTTGATAACTGCCACAAAAAGCATATGATGAGCTTGAAATTAAGTAAGCATGTTGGTGAGGTACCCGGAATTAGCTCTATAGTTTTTGGTTACATTTGGCTCATTTGTTTCGAAAATATGGTACATTTTATTTTGCACTTTAATGATTTTCTTAGGCAATTCAAACGATTTTCAAATTTTTATTTCTCGAAAAAAAAAAATGGCTCATCTGATTAATGGATTTAAATGTTAAATTACAGATTCGGAAATTTCCCAATAATGGTCTTAAATTGTTCCTATTTTTTCGAAATTTTGTCAATACATTTGTAAGGCTTTTTAAATTAGGTGTAAAATTTTATACATGCGCTCCAATAATATAAAACGTTTTGTTTTATAAATTTACTTATTTGAAATGAACATATTTAATTTTTTTCTTTTTTTTTCATGAGTTACCTGGCAACTATATTTGATCCTAGTAATCTTCTATTTATATAAAATCCAAGTCTCTGTGTGTCCCTCACGATTCCGGTAGGACCACCTCATTGAAATGAGTAATTGTTGAAAAATACTAATGCAGGGTTACTACAGTAGCGCCAAATGTTGGCTAACTTGGCAATAGCTGGCTGATTTGGTGAAATTCCCATTTATAGCTATTAATCTTTCATAAAGGAGGTCACCAAAATTTAATTTAAACTCCGCTCTTTTAAGATATTTTTTCAAAATCTATGAGTGAGAATTTAAAGTACATCTTTACATCTTCCTCCCGATGCTACTAATAAAATAACCGCCAATAGACGACGCTGTACTGTATGAGCTCCTAACTGCGCGATTTTAATGTGCTTTAGGTACTTTTCCAGTATAAGTGCCTTGGCGAAAAAAAAAATTGGCAACATTTTCCCGGAACCTATCTCCACTGTTTCATTTTATATACACATGCATTTTTTTTTCGATATTTATGCGATTTATTTATACGATTAAAAAAGCCGTTTCTCTAATTTTATACAGAAACAGATGTAATTTGTACATAAAAACATGAATAATATACATATAAAATAAACATATAAAAAAAAACACTCATCAAGTTTGTTTTCATAGCTGTTTATATGATTTGACAACAATTCTCAATATTTTTCCGTTATACGGACACCATGCCAAAGTGTATACGGTACTTTTCCATTATACGGACAGCATTGTCGCCAAGCGCAATAGTTGGCGCAAAATGAAAATAAGGTGAATTGAAACATTTGAAAAATAAAAGAAAAAACATTCTCGATAGTAAAGTGGGCATTTTAAAAATATAACATTTGAAAATTACAAACTTTTACGAACTATTTTATTAAATCACAAATATATACTTAAAATAAATGAACAAATAACTGTTATACTATAAAGTAATAAAATAAAAAATCATATTAAACTGCTGCCATAAAATTATAAATATCTTTCAGCATTGCAGTAAACATTTCATTTTTTGAATGAAGGCGTAGCCACATAAAATCTATGAGATACGACTCTAAATGATGACGAACAGCTTCCCGATGTCTTTTGTTGCGCCATTTTGCGATGCCCCATAATCTTTCAACATTTGGAGTATGACATCCAGTATTAGGGTCGACAAAATTGTATTTGTGATTTACTGTGAAATGATCATAACCAGCACTTAGCAGTTCATCTGTTTTATATCCTTTCCAACAATCTGTATAAATAATACATGACTTTCATCTACTTCTATAATTTTATTAGGTCCACTAATTTTTCTATTTGGTCGAGAGCATAAGGCATTTGCACAAACTTCTCTCGAATAACTATTCCATTCCACTGTTGTGTTGTGGTTCATATCAAGGGTACAGATGTCATATTCGCCCCATATTGGCGCGATTTTTTTCGGTTGCCAATTTGGCAAAAACATCAACAGCATAAACAACATAATCCGGGTTACCACATCAAGCAAAATAACGACACTTTGGCACAAGTTAAGTACCCGTTACCTATATGATATTGGCGACAGAAAAAAATCGCGCCAATATGGGGCGAATATGACATCTGTGCCATATCAAGTTGCAGCTCACAAAACTCAATCGATGTCAACTCTTTACACGATACATATATAAACCTCAAAACATTAAGAAAAGTCACCGGCGATCCTTTAAACCAAGTTTTTTGTCATATTTCTACGCTTTCTTCGGATGATCGTAAGCTACAACTCAATTTCGGATTTCCAGAACTCATCCATAATTTCATTTCATGATTATTTGAACACAATCTTTTATTATGCAGAATTCCAAATTCCTGAAACAGTTTTATCACAACTTTCTCATCATCTGGTAATTGCCAAATGATAAAATCCATCTCAGCATCAGCAGTAAAAGTAAACTACAACTTTATATAAAAAAAAAAGCATTTTTAATTCGATTAATAGCAGATTAAAAAGCTTTCCAATGTTAAGGTTAAACAATAATCATTCACGTGATTCACGTTTCATAAATAACAAATCACAATGTTTCGCATGGTTTACAATAAAAATCTACGATCAAGGTTGAAATAATTGGCGCATTAGCATACATTTTAGCATGCTGTCCGTATAAAGGAAAAGTACCATGTATGCTAATGCGCCAATTATTTCAAAATGCTAAAAGATATTTGTAATTTTATGCCAGCAGTTTAATATGAGTTTTATTTTATTGCTTTATTTTATAACAGTTATTTGTTCAATTATTTTAAGTATATATTTGTGATTTAATGAAATAGTTCGTAAAAGTTTGGAATTTTCAAATGTTATATTTTTTAAATGCTCACTTTAGTACGACAATGTTTTTTCTTTTATTTTTCAAATGCCTTAATTCACGTGACTTTCATTTTGCGCCAACTATTACGCTTGGCGACAATGGTATCCGCATAACGGAAAAGTACCCAAATCTCACTTTCTGATGCCCAAATTACACCAAACTTTTTTTAAAAAATGCCAAAGCCCCTACAGTGGAAAAGTATCAAACTGTCTATTATTTTGCGCTATCTGTATTATAGTTTATACTATATGCAAGGTGAGTGGAGCGAAGAGTTTAAACATTAAATATTAAAGTTTCGGCACAGATGTCATATACACAACGGGTACTTAATTGTCATCAAAGTGTCGTTATTTTGCTTGATATGGTAACCCGGATGTTGTTGTTTATGCTGTTGATGTTTTCGCCAAATTGGCGTCGGAAAAAATCGCTCCAATATGGGTTATATATGACAACTGTGCCAAAGTTTCTATAAAGCAGTATAAGACTAAAAATTAAGAATAAAATAAATGCAAAAATAGACTAAAGAAGAAAAAAAAATCATGCGTTAAGCATAGAATATGAAACACTTTCCAACACATCCTGAATGCTTTAACAAAACTTCGTTATTTAGGGAAATAAGGTAAATAAGATAACTAAGTAAACATTTTAGAAAACGCATAATTTTTTTTTTAAATTGATTTCAGCAGTTACCGTCCATAGCAATAGTACCGTTATTACATGCCACTATTTAGCTAAAATTTAATTTAAGCTACTCTTAAAGCTACTGAAATCATATTTCCAGATATTATCATCCATAGACGGTTATGTATCCAATTCTTTGCGTGACCCTGTATATCATTTTATCTATATTCTACAAACATTTCTTAGTAATCTAAATGCAGTTCAGCGTAAAACTGCATAACTCCTTTAAAAACCACCTTTAAGCAATTTATTCTCATACTCAGGAACCCTTACGAATTCTTTTGTGTAGCCCTGCATATGAACTGTAGCATTTATACACACGGTATAGTATGCATAAATGTAGTGAAACATAAAAGCGCATATCATAATTAAAAATGCATTTCTAGCAATCATTACTTATGTACGTACAATACTTCGGAGAAAAGTTTCTTGGCGAGAAAGAAGTTTGCCAACGTATTTTCTGACAACCTATTTACTGATCCATACTCAAAAGCAATTTTTTGCATATGTATACAATTTATTTAATGTAAAAAAAAACTATTTATCCATTTTTATAAAGAAACAGAAGTATTTTTTGCACAGATGTCATATACGCATTGGGGTTGGCGTGATTTTTCTCTGACGTCAATTCGGCAGAAATCTCGCTTTCGAATACCAGTTACTTATATATTTTTAATTTTATTTGCTATCATTTTGAAAAGGAAATAACGATAAATAAATAAAAGTTTGAATAATAACTATAGAAGAAAACAGTTTATATAATTTAAAAACAGAAAATAAAGTAAATAAACAATGGTACAGATGTCATATTCGCCCGATATTGGCGCGATTTTTTTCTGACGCCAATGTCATATACGCAATGTATACTTAACCGGCGCCAAAGTGTCGTTATTTTGCTTGATATGGTAACCCGGATGTTGTTGCTTATGCTGTTGATGTTTTCGCCAAATCGGGGTCGGAAAAAAATCGCGCCAATATGGGGCGAATATGACATCTGTGCCTAAACAATTTATTAATAAATAAAAAACAATAGCCGGCAAAATAACACCATTTTAGCGACATAGGTATCCCGGTTCATATCTGAAATCTGTGCCGTAATTTCTATATAAAAAAATATTATATATATTTAGAAACGATTTTTTTATGTATATAAGTGCATATATAAACAAAAATAAAAGTTCATTAGATTTGTTTTCATAGCTGTATATTTTGGCAGCATATCTCACTTTCTGATGCCCAAATTACGCCAAGCTTTTTTTTCAAAATGCGCTATAATGGAAAAGTACCTAAATGAATAATTAACAGAAATAACCAATTATACAAACTAAAACATTTTATTTCGAGGGAACAGATGTCATATTCGCCCCATATTGGCGGGATTTTTTTCTGACGCGAAATCATATAGGCAAAGGTTACTTTACTTGCGCCAAAGTGTCGTTATTTTGCTAAATGTGGTAACCCGGATTATGTTGTTTATGCTGTTGATGTTTTCGCCAAATTGGCAACCGAAAAAAATCGCGCCAATATGGGGCGAATATGACATCTGTACTATTTCGAGATTAAAGCATTGTTTTTAATTTCGATTAAAAATACATATATCTTTGGATAACTTTAATTGAAATTGGGTTCACGGCTTAATATCTCATTCCATAAACCTAAACAAACACAAGTGATTCATTCATCGTGAACCGTAAAAAATATTAAATCATTGAGGTAATCATTCACAAAGTAAGTTCTCCAACAATCAATGGACAATATTCTAATGACGTCATAGTATGTAAAATGGTGGCGGTATCATTTGTTTATGGTTTGAAATCACAAAGATTTAATTTTGCTATGTCTCTTAGTTACATTATTTTATTGTCGTATTTATGAGATCAGAACAAAAGCATATTTTTTCATTATTTAGTTATTAAAGACGAAAAAAAATTATAAATGTGCATGATTTGAAAAATTTAAATAATTTTCTTTCTTAATACTAAAAAATAACATCGGGAAGTAACAGCGAGTTTAAGTTAAATAAGTTTAGCTGTTTAATTCTGTTGTAATATTCAAAATAACTATATTTATTAGATTTCAGTAAACAACATCAGGGCCCGATTAAACTTTGAAGTTAGAGGAATTACAATGTCATTTCAGGACCTTTCTTTTGGAGAAGCTTTTCTAAATTCCACATATACATGGAAACTCTTCAGTGTTAGAAATATTATTCCCAGGACTGGCATAACATGAGAACGGCCTGCAATTTTACACAAGTTTTTGAAAACTACTTTATATCAGAAATTTTACTAAAAACTGGTTACTTTTTTGTTATAGAGGCCCACACTATTAGAATTATGAGCCAATTTCGCCAAAGTCGTAACCAAGATCGTGAAGCACACACATATAGTACCATATAATA
This sequence comes from Maratus speciosus, assembly GCA_963932465.1. NCBI lineage: Eukaryota > Metazoa > Arthropoda > Arachnida > Araneae > Salticidae > Maratus > Maratus speciosus. Next base: position 9,031,959 of record OZ010790.1, on the reverse strand, counting down.
CCATTTTATGAAATCGTATACGATAATTTAATAGTTTTTACCTTACTTCAAGTGTGTAATTTATTTATTTTTAAGGCTTAATAATCTAAATTGTCCAATATATGAATTTAAAAAAAATGTAAACAAAGACTGAATAGACATGACCGCAAAAATCTGCAGAAAACTTGGAATTGTGCAGATTAGTGGTCTTCTACTGTACACAGTTTTTCATAAATGTGTTTCGTTCTTAAAATGTGTCATTTTCATCTATCACTGCGGAACAAATGAGAAAACTCATATTCTTGCACATGAGTTGTATATATCTTTATATCTAAATTTCCGTCATTTTTGACGGGCTACCTTTCTAGTCTATATATATAAAAGAAAGTCTGAATTTTGTATTAATCAACGCGCAGCCCAAACTACTGAACCTAAAATCTTGAAAATCGGTGTAAAAATAGTTCTTGTGGCATCGAGTGCCGCTAAGAAAGGATTTTCCAAAATTCCACCCCTAAGGGGGGTAAAAAAGAGGACGAACTTTTAAAAAATTTCCGAAAAATCTGATTTTATACTTATTTTTTAACTGATAACATATTTAAGTGTATTTTTGTTTGCTGAATCGAATGGTATTAACCAAATTCTTTTATGTACAATAGTTCGCGAGATATTTCATATTATTCTAATTTGGCGATGTCTTTGGCGCCAATACCTGAATTTTTCAATTGATAATTTCTAAAAACTCATTCTTTTCATTCTGTTACTATAGCAAGGGAAAAATTCAAATTGAATAATTTTTTAACCAAAACTTTTGGTTAAATAAAAACAACTTCGTCAATTAGAAAAAAAAAAAATTCAAACGCGTCAAAAACTAAAACTAAATAATAAAAAAAAAGACTGTGGTACTTTTTCGTTCTAATTTTCGTCGCGATTCCATGCCAAAATGTATGGTATCGCGCCATTTATTTCAACCCTAATCGTGCAAACGATTTTTATTACAAACCGTGCCACACATTAACATTTGCTAATTATTGAACGTGAATATTTTTATGCAGGAATTTTTAATGATGGAATTTATTTTATTCCATCATAATCTCGCAAAACTTTTTAATTTGTTATTTTTTGAATAGAAAATATTTATTACTGATACTGATATATATTTTAACATTTCGTAGCTGTCTGATGATGAGGAAGCTACAATAAAATTATTTCAGAAGTTAAGAATTATACATATAAAAATGTTTTGTTCAAAAAAACATGAATGTCTTCATTGAAAGAATGAAATGTTTACTGCAATGTGAGACATACGTATTACGTACGCTATGCTTCAGTAGTAAAAGACATTTACAATTTCAAGACTGCAGTTTAAATTGACTATATTTTTTTACTTGCAAAATATTTATTTATTATTATATTTTAAGTATTTATTTTGGTACCCGTCGACCAATTTCGCCAAATTATATAAATCGCCAAACCACTCGCCAAATTATACAAATTGACATAATTTTTATTTTAAATAACGAAAGAACAAATAAATTAGTATAACATTAATAAAAATACATTTAAAACATCGAAATAAAAATCACCTGATGACGTAAATACGTGTAACTTGCTTAAAGTCAAGTGAATGTGACATTTACGATCAACCATTGTTGGCATTTAATCTTATAGTTTGTCAATAGATTTTTGGTCGACGGGATAACCAAGTAGTACCATTATTTTTATTGATTTAAAAAGAATGGTAGGTCAAAGTCTGTAATTTTCAAAAGTTATATTTTTAAAATGCTCATTTTTTTAATCAACAAAATTATTTTTTTTTTCAAATGTATCATTTCATTTTTGTGCCAACTATTACGCTTAGTGACAATGGTGTTGGCATAACAGAGAAATACCAAAACAGTTACTTATTTTATTTTAAATGTAAAGAAAAAAGGTTTAATGAGCAATAAATATTGTAAATATGACTATAACTCAGATTCTACTGAACTGAATTTTCTAGAACTTATACTGTTAAATAGTAAATTTGGTTTATAAATGGTTTAATGTAAAAACCATCATTCTAAGTTGCTACGGGAGCTCTAAAATTAGGTGAACTCGATTATGAAAGATTTCAAGTCAACTAATTAAATGCACAGTAAGTTAGATAATATTTCAGGGATTTTTTCAATAATTATCAGATCATTCTGTGTTGTTTAGTTACGGAGCTATGCGGAAAAAGTTCTCAGTGGTACAGTAAAGAAAATTGGAAGATATACGCTACAGAGATAGGATATACTAGAGAGTATATATGCTATAGTTATGGAAGTTGAGCTGAGTTCCTTAAAAAATTCAGAAGTGATGCAGTATATACCTACCCCTACCTCCCAGAGAGTTCTATAATCAGGTTAACGCGATTATGAAAGTTATATTTAACTATCTCAATATATATATATATATATATATATAATGCAAAGAGATATTTCATTCCCGCCGCTTATATCTTGAGTTCTGCTGAATAGATTTTGACGGGACTTACATTGTTAGTTAGATAATTTTTCAGAAAATATGTTAGTATAAAACATAACGTTCTACGTTGCTTAGTTAAATAATTATGGGGAAAGTTCTAAATCAGATGAACCCAATTTTGAAAGATTTGCTTTTTTTAAAGGTTCCACTGAATGAATTTTTATGGGATCTAAACTGTTAATTAGATCATTTTTAGGGAAGGTTTCGGTATATTTTCCAGTTTAAAAGATTCTGCTAAGTGGATTTCGATGCAACTTGATCGGTTAGTTCATTTTTCAGTGAATGTTTTAGTATAAAGCACATATCATTTGCTGTTGCTTGGTTGTTAGGTTGATTGATTGAGATGAAAGTTCTAGAATCAGACGAACCCAATTATTATGAACGATCAGCCTTTCAATAAGTCCAATTAACAGATTCTGATGAGACTTGATTGATAATTTTTCATGAACGCTTTTAGTACATTACATATTGTTCTATTGTTCTTTACCGAATCCTACATTAACAGATCAACTAAAGAAATTGGTCCTTAACAGTCTAAATTTTGAATGACTCAATAAAAGATATAACAGCGTAATGACATTCATATTGCTTTCAGCAATTCGGTTGAATACACCAGGTTGAACATATTGCTTTAAAACGCATGATCAAATTCACAGATATATTTTGTTTCATTCAAGATTCTTTAGAAAAACCGACCAGCGTAGCGGGCGATGGCGGCTAGTATTATTATAAATGTGAATATGTGTGTGTGTATAATGTTTCAGTCAAGCCAACTTCAAAATGGATGAATTAATGCATTTGTATTTTTGTATACAGATGGATTTTAACACAGAAATGAAAATTGGTAATGTTTTACTTATTTTATTCAAATATTTTTCTTATAAATTCAAAAGTTCATTATTTTTATCTAGAATTAATAGACACTTTCCTATAAAATTTAACAATATTTCTTTAATCTTTGCCAAGAAAATCAAAACCCAAAATAATACTTTTGTAACATATTATTCAGAATCCGGTGTGGAAACTATCTTATGTTACAAAATAAAACTGGATAACTTATCATTGACTAATAAGTTTTAATATTTACATCGTATTTACATGTTACTATTTACAAAATAACTCAGTTAATTTAAAATACGGCATAGCTCAAATGCCTTGTCGGCAACAACTTTGTAAAACATTCTACTCTCTCGTAAAGTCTAATTTACTCAGCTTGTCAGTTCTTTTGAAGGAAAAGAAAAAAAAGAAAAGGAGAACAAATATGATGGAGTGCGTATTGTTCGAGCGTTACACTCTTCCCCTCATACTGCATTACTGGTCCCTCAGATGCAGTGCGCATTTCCTGGATGGATTCCTTCAGAATGCTTTCTGGTGCCTAAAATCCTCTATGGTTCTCGTGTTTTGTGATCCTTTCGTAAATATTTGCTGGCTGGGCGTCTGACGTTTCCCGGGTCTGCCTCTAGGACGAATAAAGCCTTTTGAAGACCCACCATCATCTTGCGTGTAAGGACACAAAGGTGATATATGGTAATTTCCTAAGGGAGAGAAGGGGTTTTCTTTAGTGGCAATGGTATAAGAAGTAGGAGATCTTTGTTTTCCATAGTACCCATTATCATGTCTGTAACTTCCAGACCTATAATCCAATTTGTAATTATCCTGATCATGAGTTCTAAGATCATTTTCATATCTCTTTTCAAATTTGCTAGACAAATCTGCAGTTCGCTGTGCACTATACCTGTGTGATGGTTGGGAATTTCTTTGCTCCTGATAGCTACCTCTACCTGATCGTCGGCCATCATAATTATAATTATTTCGAGCATGATAGTAACCTCTATTTTTGTACCTAGGAGTAAAATTTGGATTATACTTTACTTTTGAAGTAATTGAAGCACTTTCTAGCGTTTCAGATGCATCATTAGGTTTAACCATATCCGATGAACTATTCACCAAACCTTCACTTTCTATCATATCTTGAGATATTAAAGAATCTTTAGTCTCAAAATTTTGGAGAATCTCTGATTCATCTTGGTAAGAATTCTCTGAACCAGGTTTCTCATAACTATTTTTATTGTAATTTCCATTGTAAAATGACTGTTTAACATATTTTTGGCCATATCTATTATTGCTTCTGTTAACAATTGGTCTATTAAAATTTCTGTTCTTACCGCTATAATAGAAATTCCTACGGCAATCTTTTACATAGCCTTTTCTATCATGTGCAGGACTATCAATTTCATCCGATAAAATTATGCCCATCCGTGATCCTGTACCAAAAAAATGTTTAACTTTAGGTGTAGTCTCTTCCCCTAGTTGGAAGCTACTAGTAAATTTTTCAAGCAGTTCATACAACCTAACTTGTTGCTCTGAAGTGAGATGTCTACCTCCATCTTCTCTAAGAAAAACGGTGTCTAATTCAACGGATTTTATCGATAATTCATTGGGAGGTCTATATGTATCTTCAGCGAATCTATACTTCCACCTACATCTATCAGCGAAGAACCATTCTTGATTTACTACATCCAAAACAATTTTTGCTTTTTGTAAAAAATCGATTCCTAAAATTGCACGATTATTTCTGGCATTCGGCAGAGCATAAAGTGTTGTTTTAATATCGCGACCTTCAATTTTAACATGAACTTATGTTTTATAAACTTCGGTAGTGTTTTGTAGCCCATCCGCTAAGACTACGATCATTTGAGTTTTTTCAAACTTCACACCTTGGTCTTTTAATAAAGAATACAAAACTTCACCCGCAACGCAATGTGTTGCGCCAGTGTCAGCACAAGCTGTGCCAGAGAGACCATTTATGCTTATTTTTACCAATAATGTTGGTGATGTTTGCATATTACATGTACGAAATTCTAGTGATTGAAAGTGCACCGATACATTTTTCGGAGAACAGGTTGGACACTTGGATTTAATAACTCCCTGGTTTCCACAACCATAGCAACTTAACATTGGTCTATTTAAATTCGAAGGATAGTTAATTTTATTTCTCTTGGACTCCTTTTGATTGCCAATTTTACCAAACTCATTTCTTTTAAAATCTAAAGGCGTTTTTTCAAAGCGATTAGAATTCCCGACCTCACTGATTTTATTTGATCTCTTTATTTCTACTTTGTGTGACCTCAAATTATCATATAAATCTAACTTTTCAGCTAATTCAACAGGATCTGTTAAATTCTCCCATTGGTCTAAATAATGTTCTTTGCAATCAGGGGAAGCCCTTTTCTTTAATTGGTCAGCAATAATTAATTCCGATAATTTTTCAAAGGAATTTATATTTAATTCGGATAGCCATCCCTCGAAATAGCTTCTAATTTCAAAATAATATTCTTTCCAGCTAATATCGGTTCGCTTTGGATGTCGACTAAACAAAACTCTAAACCTTTCTACAGTTAACTTGAACCTCTGCAACAATATATCTTTAATATAAGAATAATCCTCAAATTTTTCTTCCGGTTCACGCGCTATTAATTTACCGATTTCATTTGGAAGGACGCCAATTAAATACGTAATCCACAGTTCTTTAGAAACCTTTAAAAGTTTCATTTGCCTCTCAAAAGTTATTAAAAATAAAATCATATCATCCTTTTCAGGATTGAAATCGGGTAAAACCTTTTTCAAGTCAACGCGGATTGAAGAAGTTTCTAGAGTGTTGCTTATATTTGCAACAACATCTCTTGTTCCTGCTTCTAACCTGAGCTTCTGTAGCTCAAATTCTCTTTCTTCGACTAAACGTTTCTCTTCCTCAAGAGTCTTTCTTTCTTCTACGATATTTTCAAAAATTCCCTGTACAAAATCTACGTTATCTTTAAATGCCTCATTATTTACAATTTTATCATGTAATTCGAGGACTTTATCATCGCTACTTATTTCTACTTTTAATTCTGAAGCTAATGTGATTAAATCAATTTTCTTACCCTTTGAAAGAAACGCCATCATTTGAACTAAATATGTTTTAGCTAACTTCAAACTTAATTCGTGTTACGAATAACTCTTAGCAAAATACGTAATTTTTAACATATATAGAACATAAATAACATACAATATCTTTCAAAACTCAATATAATGACACCAACTATTTGCTTTTTTTTTTTTACACAATAATATCAATCATATATTAATTAAAATAATGCCAAGCACTCATTTATAATAACTTCATAATAAAATAGCTCAGTGCAACCAGATAAATGTATAAAATAAAGCAAACGACTTTTATTTTTCAATAATAATTATTAGAATTATTTCTCTTATGAATATCTTCATTTAATTCAGATACTAAAATACTTGAAGCTGCAGACGACTTTTCGTATTTCAATTCTAAGGAAAATATCATTCAGCTGAATAGAACAATTCCAAAATATTTCGATTCTGGACGAATCAAATACAATTTTCAAAAATCACCAGATTCCGGATGAATCAAAAGTACTTTTGTATAAATTTTTGTACTTTAGTATCTAAATTTTCTTATTGAAACAGTTTAACTCAATTTAAAATAATACTTATCTTCATATCTTGCTTCTATTCGTGCCCCACGTTGGGCGCCACTTCTGTAACATATTATTCAGAATCCGGGGTGGAAACTATCTTATGTTACAAAATAAAACTGGATAACTTATCATTGACTAATAAGTTTTAATATTTACATCGTATTTACATGTTACTATCATAGCAAACGCGGCAGCGTTAAGCTATAATATGATTAAGAAATACGACTTTCTTAAATTTCTGGCGAACCAGTTGACATACGACAATGATTTTTCTTTTGAAAGATAGAACTCGACGAGACAAATAAACTGATAGCATTAAAAAAATTACTGTAGCTTTCAGTAGTTTTTTATTTAACCTTAAAAGAAAAAATGAAGACATAAAATTCAACAAAGTGTAGCTAACGTTCCAGTGGGGGGATTAACTTCGTTTTTGTTTTATTTTCTTTCTCTTGTTCGAACTTAAAATAGATTTTTTTTTCATCTTTGTATGTTTGACGGTCGCTGAGAAAATCGAATTTGTCTTTTATAATGTCTCCATAAAATTATAGCAATCTCTCGTTTTCATTTTTTAATTTTCAAATTCAATAATTTCTTTCGTGTTGCCAATCCCTAAAAAGCAGTACAATAATTAAAAAAAAAAGGATAACACGTGTACTTTTGTTTTTATAAGTCAACTAGCAAACCCCGCGGCTTTGCCCGCGTAATATTTGAAATATGCCAAGTGATATTTATATGTCTAATTTTTATTAAAAGGTACTAACTAAATTTTTATTTTATTAAAACGTAATATTTTATTTTATTAAAAGGTACTTATTACTTTTAGGAATAATTCAAAAATTACTATTTAAAACACAGTTTTATTAAACATCCTTATTACACTGCATTAGGCAGAAATGAGACTTAAATTAATAAAATGAAATAAAAATAAATAAACGATAATTTAGAAAATATTTTGAAACTTTTATGCTCAATTAATACGTTCATTTCAGTATTCATTTGAAGTTTTGAATTTTTTAGAAACCATCATCTTACATCTTAAAATTAACCATCATGTCAAATTCCAACTCCTACCACCTCTCTCAACATAAAGGGCTATGTTGAAACAGGAACTGTCACCATTAATTTGCCAACATTAATTTTGAAATCGGTTTGTAATTTCCTAATATTCCACAGAAACGTAATTTAAAAAGCTTTTAAAGCTCTTTTTTAGAACGTTTGTTGTTCCTGTGAACCCCAGGTGGTAGAATCACCGGCATAAAATATAGCCTGTGTAGGATCAGAGACTGTTACCATTGATTCGCAACTATTACTTTCATAATCGGTTTATATTCCCTGAAATTGCATAGAATCGTAATTTAGAACTTTTTTAGAATGCTTTTCGCACCTCCCCTTCGCCTCACCCCTTTTTAATTCGAATTTATTTTCGACGTTTCTTCGAGGGCATTTATATAAGTAACTACCATGTCATATTTAAAGTTTCTAGCCTTTTCAGTATCACAGCAATCGCAATTTAGAAAGTTTTTACCTCGTGCAGTGGAACAGACATAAAATATAGCTTATGTTTGAGCAGGTTCTATCACCAAAATTTGTCATCATTATTTTTTTAATCGGTTTGGTAATTTATAAGTTTGCTTAAAAATTGCAATTTAAAACGCTTTTCACTCACTTCATTTTTTTTAAAATTGGAATTTTCTTTCGACTGTTCTTAGAAAGCAGTTGCATCTTGTAAGTAAATACCATGCCATACTTCAAAGTGTTAGACTCCTCAGTTGTGCAAAAAACGCAAATTAGAACATGTTTTGCTTTTGCAACCCTCAGATGGTAGTAACAGCAACATAAAATATAACCTATGTTATAACAGGGATTGTCACAATTGATTTGCAACCATTACTTTTGAAATAGCTTTGGTATTTCCTTAGATTGAGTAGAAATCGCAATTTAGAACGTTTTTAGGACGCTTTTCGCGCATTTTCACCCCTTTTTAAATTTCCAATTTTTTCGAAACTGTTCTTAAAGGTCATTTATATCTAATAAATATGCACCTTGCCTAATTTTAAGTTGCTAGCCCCTACCGATCACAAAAATCGAAATTTAGACCGCTTTTTTGCTCCTGCGACGTCTTGGTGATAGTGATACCGACATAAAATAGCGTCTATGTTAGAGCAGGGCTGTCAGCATCAATTTCCTACCATTACGTTTGAAATCAGATGCATTCTTCCTGAGATATTGCCGGCAAATCGGCATTTAGAACGTTTTTAGAACGCATTTTGCTCCTGCATCTCCTTTGCGGTGGTGGAAACAGATATAAAATATAGCCTATCTTGAAGCAAGATCTCTCACCATCATTTTTACACCATTATATTTGAAATCGGTTCGGTACTTCCTGAGATCGCATAGAAATCGCAATTTAGAATGTTTTTTACAATGCTTTTGCGCATTTTGACACCCCTTTTAAATTTCGATATTTTTAGGAAATGTCCTTAGAGATCATTGATATCTTACAACTAACTACCATTCCAAATTTCACGAATCTAGGCCCTTCCGTAACGCAAAAGCCGCAATTTAGAACGTTTTTTGCTCCTGCACCCCCTTTGGGGTAGTGGCATCGACATAAAACATCGCCTATGTTGGAGCAAGGGTTGTCACCATCATTTTGACGACATTATTTTTTAGATCGGTTTGGTATTTCTCGAGACTGTGTAGAAACCACCATTAGAACGTTTTTTAGAACGCTTATCTCGCATTTTCACCCCTTTTAAAATTCGAATTGTTTAAGAACTGTTCTTAGAAATCCTTTATATCTAATAAGTAGCTAATATTTCAAATTTCATTTTTCTAGGCCGTTCGGTAACACAAAAATGGCATTTTTAGAACTTTTTTCTCCTGCACCCCCTTTGGGATAGTGGCATCGACTTAAAACATAGCCTATGTTGGAGCAAGGGTTGTCACCGTCATTTTGACACCATTATTTTTTAAATCGGTTTGGTATTTCCTGAGATTGTGTAGAAACCACCATTTAGAACGTTTTTTAGAACGATTTTCGCGCATTTTCACCCCTTTCAAATTTCGAATTGTTTAAGAACTGTTCTTAGAAATCCTTTATATCTAATAAGTAGCTAATATTTCAAATTTAATATTTCTAGGCCCTTCAGTAACACGTAAATCGCATTTTTAGAACGTTTTTTGCTCCTGCACCCCCTTTGAGGTAGTGACACCGACATAAAACATTGCCTATCTTGGAGCAAGCGTTGTCACCGTCATTTTGACACCCTTATTTTTACACCATTATATTTGAAATCGGTTCAGTACTTCCTGAGATTGCATAGAAATCGCAATTTAGAATGTTTTTTACAATGCTTTTTGCGCATTTTGACACCCCTTTTAAATTTCGATATTTTTAGGAAATGTCCTTAGAGATCATTGATATCTTATAACTAACTACCATTCCAAATTTCACGATTCCAGGCCCTTCCGTAACGCAAAAGCCGCAATTTAGAACGTTTTCCTCCTGCACCCCCTTTGGGTTAGTGGCATCGACATAAAACATAGCCTATGTTGGAGCAAGCGTTGTCACCGTCATTTTGACACCCTTATTTTTACACCATTATATTTGAAATCGGTTCAGTACTTCCTGAGATTGCATAGAAATCGCAATTTAGAATGTTTTTTACAATGCTTTTTGCGCATTTTGACACCCCTTTTAAATTTCGATTTTTTTAGGAAATGTCCTTAGAGATCATTGATATCTTACAAGTAACTACCATTCCAAATTTCACGATTCCAGGCCCTTCCGTAACGCAAAAGCCGCAATTTAGAACGTTTTCCTCCTGCACCCCCTTTGGGTTAGTGGCATCGACATAAAACATAGCCTATGTTGGAGCAAGGGTTGTCACCGTCATTTTGACACCATTATTTTTTAAATCGGTTTGGTATTTCCTGAGATTGTGTAGAAACTACTATTTAGAACGTTTTTTAGAACGCTTTTTGTGCATTTTCACCCCTTTTAAATTTCGAATTGTTTAAGAACTGTTCTTAGACATCATTTATATCTTATAAGTAACTAATATTCTAAATTTCATATTTCTAGGCCCATCAGTAACACTAAAATCGCATTTTTAGAACGTTTTTTGCTCCTACACCCCCTTTGGGGTAATGGCACCGACATAAAACATAGCCTATCTTGGAGCAGCGTTGTCACCATCATTTTGACACCAATATTTTTTAAATCGGTTTGGTATTTCCTGAGATTGTGTAGAAACTACCATTTAGAACGTTTTTTAGAACGCTTTTCGTGCATTTTCACACCTTTTAAATTTCGAATTGTTTAAGAACTGTTCTTAGACAGCATTTATATCTTATAAGTAACTAATATTTCAAATTTCATATTTCTAGGCCCTTCGGTAACGCAAAAATCGCATTTTTAGACCGTTTTTTGTTCCTGCACCCCCTTTGGGGTAGTGACACTGACATAAAACAGAGCCTATCTTGGAGCAAGCGTTGTCACCGTCATTTTGACACCCTTATTTTGACACCAATATTTTTTAAATCGGTTTGGTATTTCCTGAGATTGTGTAGAAACTACTATTTAGAACGTTTTTTAGAACGCTTTTTGTGCATTTTCACCCCTTTCAAATTTCGAATTGTTTAAGAACTGTTCTTAGAAATCCTTTATATGTAACTAGCAAACTCCGCGGCTTTGCTCGCGTAATATTTGAAATATGCCAAGTGATATTTATATGTCTAATTTTTATTAAAAGGTACTAAATTTTTATTTTATTAAAAGGTAATATTTTATTTTATTAAAAGGTTTTTTTTTATTAAAAGGTACTTATTTCTTTTAGGAATAATTCAAAAATTACTATTTAAAACACAGTTTGATTAAACATCATTATTACATTGCATTAGGCAGAAATGAGACTTAAATTAATAAAATGAATTAAAACTAAATAAATGATAATTTAGAAAATATTTTGAAACTTTTATGCTCAATAAATACACTCATTTCAGTATTCATTTGAAGTTTTGAATTTTTTAGAAACCATCTTCTTACATCTTAAAATTAACGAAACAGGAACTGTCGCCATTAATTTGCCAACATTAATTTTGAAATCGGTTTATTATTTCCTAATATATTCCACAGAAACGTAATTTAAAAGCTTTTAAAGCCCTTTTTTAGAACATTTGTTGTTCCTGTGAATCCCAGGTGGTAGAATCACCTGCATAAAATATAGCCACTGTAGGATCAGAGACTGTCACCATTGATTCGCAACTATTACTTTTATAATCGGTTTATATTCCCTGTGAATTGCATAGAATCGTAATTTAGAATCTTTTAGAATGCTTTTCGCACCTCTCCTTCGCTTCACCCCTTTTTAATTCGAATTTATTTTCGACGTTCCTTCGAGGACATTTATATTTTATAAGTAACTACCATGTCATATTTAAAGTTTCTAGCCTTTTCAGTATCACAGAATCGCAATTTAGAAAGTTTTTAGCTCCCGCAACCCTCTGGTGGTAGTGGAACAGACATAAAATATAGCTTATGTTTGAGCAGGTTCTATCACCAAAATATTTCATCATTATTTTTTTAATCGGTTTGGTAATTTTTAAGTTTGCTTAAGAATTGTAATTTATAACGTTTTTCACTCACTTAATTTTTTTAAATTTGGAATTTTCTTTCGACTGTTCTTAGAAAGCAGTTGCATCTTGTAAGTAAATACCATGCCATACTTCAAAGTGTTAGACCCCTCAGTTGTGCAAAAAACGCAAATTAGAACATGTTTTGCTTTTGCAACCCTTAGTGACAGCAACATAAAATATAACCTATGTTATAGCAAGGACTGTCACCATTGATTTGCAACCATTACTTTTGAAATAGTTTTGGTATTTCCTTAGATTGAGTAGAAATCGCAATTTAGAACGTTTTTAGGATGCTTTTCGCGCATTTTCACCCCTTTTTAAATTTCCAATTTTTTCGAAACTGTTCTTAAAGATCATTTCTGTCAGCATCAATTTCCTACCATTACGTTTGAAATCAGATTCATTCTTCCTGAGATATTGCCGACAAATCGGCATTTAGAACGTTTTTAGAGCGCTTTTCGCGCATTTTGCTCCTGCATCTCCTCTGGGGTAGTGGAAACAGATATAAAATACAGCCTATCTTGGAACAAGATCTGTCACCATCATTTGTACACCATTATATTTGAAATCGGTTCAGTACTTCCTGAGATTGCACAGAAATCGCAATTTAGAAAGATTTTACAATGCTTTTTGCGCATTTTGACCCCCTTTTAAATTTCGATTTTTTTAGGAAATGTCCTTAGAGATCATTGATATCTTATAACTAACTACTATTCCAAATTTCACGATTCTAGGCCCTTCCGTAACGCAAAAGCCGCAATTTAGAACGTTTTTCTCATGCACCCCCTTTGGGGTAGTAGCACCGACATAAAGCATCGCCTATGTTGGAGCAAGGGTTGTCACCATCATTTTGACATCATTATTTTTTAGATCGATTTGGTATTTCCTGAGATTGTTTAGAAACCACCATTAGAATGTTCTTTAGAACGCTTTTCGCGCATTTTTACCCATTTTAAATTTCGAATTGTTTAAGAACTTTTCTTAGAAATCCTTTATATCTAATAAGTAGCTAATATTTCAAATTTCATATTTCTAGGCTCTTCGGTAACGCAAAAATCGCATTTTTAGAACGTTTTTTGCTCCTGCACCCCCCCTTTCGGGTAGTGGCACCGACATAAAACATACCCTATCTTGGAGCAAGCGTTGTCATCATCATTTTGACACCAATATTTTTTTAATCGGTTTGGTGTTTCCTGAGATTGTGTAGAAACTACCATTTAGAACGTTTTTTGTGCATTTTCCCCCCTTTTAAATTTCGAATTGTTTAAGAACTGTTCTTAGACATCATTTATATCTTATAAGTATTTAATATTCAAAATTTGATATTTCTAGGTCCTTCAGTAACGCTAAAATTGCATTTTCAGAACGATTTTTGCTCCTACACCCCCCTTTGGGGTAGTGGCACCGACATAAAGCATACCCTATCTTGGAGCAAGCGTTGTCACCATCATTTTAACACCAATATTTTTTAAATCGGTTTGGTGTTTCCTGAGATTGTGTAGAAAATACCATTTAGAACATTTTTAGAATGCTTTTTGTGCATTTTCACCCTTTTTAAATTTCGAATTGTTTTAGAACTGTTCTTAGACATCATTTATATCTTATAAGTAACTAATATTCAAAATTTCATATTTCTAGGTCCTTCAGTAACGCTAAAATCGCGTTTTTAGAACGTTTTTTGCTCCTACACCCCCTTTGGAGTAGTTGCACCGACATAAAACATACCCTATCTTGGAGCAAGCGTTGTCATCACCATTTTGACACCAATATTTTTTTAATCGGTTTGGTGTTTCCTGAGATTGTGTAGAAACTACCATTTAGAACGTTTTTTGTGCATTTTCACCCCTTTTAAATTTCGAATTGTTTAAGAACTGTTCTCAGACATCATTTATATCTTATAAGTATTTAATATTCAAAATTTCATATTTCTAGGCCCTTCAGTAACACTAAAATCGCATTTTAAGAACGTTTTTTGCTCCTACACCCCCTTTGGGGTAGTGGCACCGACATAAAACATAGCCTATCTCTGAGCAAGTGGTGTCACCATCATTTTGACACCAATATTTTTAAAATCGGTTTGGTATTTCCTGAGATTGTGTAGAAACAACCATTTAGAACATTTTTTAGAACGCTTTTTGTCCATTTTCTCCCCTTTTAAATTTTGAATTTTTGAAGAATTGTTCTTAGAAATCCTTCATATCTTATAAGTAACTAATATTCAAAATTTCATATTTCTAGGTCCTTCAGTAACGCTAAAATCGCATTTTTAGAACTTTTTTGCTCCTACACCCCCTTTGGGGTAGTGGCACCGACACAAAACATAGCCTATCTTGGAGCAAGCGTTGTCACCATCATTTTAACACCAATATTTTTTAAATCGGTTTGGTGTTTCCTGAGATTGTGTAGAAAATACCATTTAGAACGTTTTTAGAACGCTTTTTGTGCATTTTCACCCTTTTTAAATTTCGAATTGTTTAAGAACTGTTCTTAGACATCGTTTATATCTTATAAGTAACTAATATTCAAAATTTCATTTTTTTAGGTCCTTCAGTAACGCTAAAATCGCATTTTTAGAACGTTTTTTGCTCCTACACCCCCTTTGGGGTAGTGGCACCGACATAAAACATAGCCTATCTTGGAGCAAGCGTTGTCACCATCATTTTGACACCAATATTTTTTTAATCATTTTGGTGTTTCCTGAGATTGTGTAGAAACTACCATTTAGAACGTTTTTTAGAACACTTTTTGTGCATTTTCACCCCTTTTAAATTTTGAATTGTTTAAGAACTGTTCTTAGACATCATTTATATCTTATAAGTAACTAATATTCAAAATTTCATATTTCTAGGCCTTTCAGTAACGCTAAAATCGCCTTTTAAGAACGCTTTTTGCTCCTACACCCCCTTTGGGGTAGTGGCACCGATATAAGATATAGCCTATGTTCTAAGTTGGACTAACACGATCATTTTGATACCATTACTTTTGGAATCGGTTCGGTAGTTCCAGAGCTTACCTCCGACAAATAAACAATTTTTTCCTCTTTATAATAGAAGTATAGATAAATAGCTAATATTTCAAATTTCATATTTCTAGGCCCTTCAGTAACACGTAAATCGCATTTTTAGAACGTTTTTTGCTCCTGCACCCCCCTTTGGGGTAGTGACACCGACATAAAACATAGCCTATCTTGGAGCAAGCGTTGTCACCGTCATTTTGACACCAATATTTTTTAAATCGGTTTCGTATTTCCTGAGATTGTGTAGAAACTACCATTTAGAACGTTTTTTAGAACGCTTTTCGTGCATTTTCACACCTTTTAAATTTCGAATTGTTTAAGAACTGTTCTTAGACATCATTTATATCTTATAACTAATATTTCAAATTTCATATTTCTAGGCCCTTCAGTAACGCTAAAATCGCATTTTTAGAACGTTTTTTGCTCCTACACCCCCTTTGGGGTAATGGCACCGACATAAAACATAGCCTATCTTGGAGCAGCGTTGTCACCATCATTTTGACACCAATATTTTTTAAATCGGTTTGGTATTTCCTGAGATTGTGTAGAAACTACCATTTAGAAAGTTTTTTAGAACGCTTTTCGTGCATTTTCACACCTTTTAAATTTCGAATTGTTTAAGAACTGTTCTTAGACAGCATTTATATCTTATAAGTAACTAATATTTCAAATTTCATATTTCTAGGCCCTTCGGTAACGCAAAAATCGCATTTTTGGACCGTTTTTTGTTCCTGCACCCCCTTTGGGGTAGTGACACTGATATAAAACATAGCCTATCTTGGAGCAAGCGTTGTCACCGTCATTTTGACACCCTTATTTTGACAGCAATATTTTTTAAATCGGTTTGGTATTTCCTGAGATTGTGTAGAAACTACTATTTAGAACGTTTTTTAGAACGCTTTTTGTGCATTTTCACCCCTTTCAAATTTCGAATTGTTTAAGATCTGTTCTTAGAAATCCTTTATATGTAATAAATAGCTAATATTTCAAATTTCATATTTCTAGGCCCTTCAGTAACACGTAAATCGCATTTTTAGAACGTTTTTTGCTCCTGCACCCCCCTTTGGGGTAGTGACACCGACATAAAAAATAGCCTATCTTGGAGCAAGCGTTGTCACCGTCATTTTGACACCAATATTTTTTAAATCGGTTTGGTATTTCCTGAGATTGTGTAGAAACTACTATTTAGAACGTTTTTTAGAACGCTCTTTGTGCATTTTCACCCCTTTTAAATTTCGAATTGTTTAAGAACTGTTCTTAGACATCATTTATATCTTATAAGTAACTAATATTCAAAATTTCATATTTCTAGGCCCTTCAGTAACGCTAAAATTGCATTTTTAGAACGTTTTTAGCTCCTACACCCCCTTTGGGGTATCGGCACCGACATAAGATATAGCCTATGTTCTAAGTTGGACTAACACCATCATTTTGATACCATTACTTTTGGAATCGGTTCGGTAGTTCCAGAGCTTACCTCCGACAAATAAACAATTTTTTCCTCTTTATAATAGGAGTATAGATAAAAATTGAAATTTAACTGATAGATTTTTGTATTTTTAAAACCGACGTCAACCTAAGCAGATAATGCATAATTTTCATAAATATATATATAAACTTTCTTGATCAATATTTTGAACAGGAGTAATAGACACAATGGAGCCCAAACGAGTTGATAGGGAAAAAAAAAAAAAAAAAATCCCTGCCGGCTCGGGCCTACAGGCGGAGGTAGATTTCGAAAATAAGTACTAAATTCACCAACAAAACTTAAATCAAGATTAGAGATAAACCCAGTTTCTTCACTAAAAATGAGCTCTAAGGGAGCTAAACATTTTGTGAAAATTCTAATATACACGAATACACACACGCATGTATATGGAATAGGTTTAAAAATGGCTAAAGCAAATTCAGAGAACCTCAAAGTGTTAAAATATGTTAATATTTCCATAGCCGGGTTTTTATTATGTTTTAATAAGTTTCTTCAAACTCACATGGCGTTACATATTCACCTGCTGAGGTCCATTATATTTCCAATATGACGCAATATATATATATATTTTAATTCATCAAACTATTTATTTCATTTTGAGTTTTCATGCAGAAATCTTGCTCTAGAAAACTTATGACGTAATATTCAATTTGTTTTCAATTCGTCAAATTGTTTATTTAATTAAATTTTTCACGTGAAATCTTGCAATAGAAAAGAAATTGTTGTGGTGAGAATTTTATTGCTTTTTTTTTTAATTGTTGGCAACTGCTATAACGAAAAATATTTAATTTTCCCGTCATTGTTGTATAAGAGCTGGTTTTATCAGAATCATGTTAAGAGGGTATTCAAAATTTTGAGCCCTCCCCATTTCCATTCCCTTGGGCCGATTTTGCCCATTTTCAATCCCCGCCGAGATATTAATCATATCAAAGTTGTTGGCGAGTTTGAAGAAGATCCGTGCATAATTGCGACTTTTATCGTGCGGACAAAATTTAGTACATACATACATACATACATACATACATACATATATATATATATAATTTCATTAATATTATAATTAGCTTAATTATTCATTAATCTAATTTACAATTATTTGTTATTAAATTTTAATTTACTAAGGACAATATCATATTAATTACTAATAGTATGCCATTCTTATAGTGAATAATATACATATAAGTATGTTTAATTTAAATCTAGTTATACTGTATGCATTAAAATTGGGTAATTATTTTTATTATTATTCCTCTATCCTTTTTAATATTTATTATTGGTTTAATGTTTTTGAATGTCCCACATTCATACTTTATGGATTTTTATGGATGTCTGAAAATAATCCACATTCTATATTTGTGCTTTTTAAGTAATGGGAATTTAAGTATCATTTAACCTTCTATATATTTCCACATGTTTTTTATTTCCTGTTCATTTTATAAATATCTTATTTATAATTCATTAAAAAATAATTTTTATATTATTTTTAATAATTATTTATATTAATTATTACTGAATTTATTTTGTTTTATAGCATATAGCTATATGCTATATATTATCAATGTTCTAGAATTATTTAAACTCTTAGTTTATTTTAATAAGTTAGCTAATAGAATATATTGTATGCTTTTAAATTTTATTAACAATAGTTTTTAAATACATTGTGTGATTTATATTAGGTTTATAATTCTCTATATATAAGGATTTGTTTGGTTTTGCTGTTTAAACAGTTATTTACATTCAAATGCTTAAAAATATTTATCTTGCGATAGATGTTTAATATAAGTAATAATAGATGGCAGCACCACATTTGTCTCTTTCAGCTTGCTCTAATTTTTAATTTTTCTAGCTCCATTTCAGTTATAATTTATACACCAGGGGGTATTTTTAGCTAAATTTTGACGATATTGTTAAACTGTTATCTATTAATTTAATAGTGCATTTTAAATAATGTAATTAATATCTATTTATTTTATATTAGATTAAATGTGTTTTACAAGGTATTTCAAATTTTATTTCAAAATGTATTAACTGCATCCTTTGGTATCATTTACTGTGATTTCTTAACTGTTTTATTCACCTTAATCTGTTTGATATACTGGTAGACATGTGCACATGGATTTTTGTAAAATACTGAAATATTAATCGGTATGGTGTTTATTATTTATATTTTATATCCTATAAATATTTAAATACGTTTTATTGATTCTTCCATTTCATATTATTTGTATCTATTCTGCTTTCATTTTTAATCAATTCACTTGATTTTAGTGGTTGTTCGGGCACAGGGGAAAATAATTTTTAGCTTTAGCTTATTTTTCCCACAGAAAACAACCATTTTGCTTATATCATTGAATTCTGTGCCCTTGATAACGTAATTCAATGTATAAGCTTTTCAATTTTAGTCGGTGTCCACTTTTTTCTTTTTTTCTTCCATAATAATTCTTATAATTTTTTTTTTTTTTTAAATACTTACAGCTTTAATTCATAATAATTGACGGTGGTAGGTTTTGTTTAATTAATGGTAATATATTTGCATTCAAATTACTATGATGCATTTGCGCAAGTAATTATGAATGTATGCATTTTACGATATTTTTAAATATCTTTTCATTTTGAATGTCAACAATTCATTTTGATGTATTTTTTCCTTAAGGTATCTTATATATATTTTTATATATTTCCAGGTCGCTAAATTATTTAGCAATCTTTTAAATATTATACGCTTAGATCATTGCTGCAATTAGCGCACAATATATGTGTATTATCAATAAGATTTCTACCATGTAGTTATCTGATACCTATTTTAGGATTCCATTAATTTTTTCATTCCTATCATTGCAACGATTTATTTAATGTTTTTTAATTTTCTAGTTATGATTTTATCTGAATTTTCTTGTAGTTAGTGTATGATATTGTCCTATATATTTTCTATTTTTGCTATAGCTTTACATAATTCTGTAGAGATAATCATTTTATATATACATTAATATGGTAGCAATAATTATTTCTATTCATAGATTTAATGTTAATTTGCTTTAGTTTAAATTCATATTACTTTGATCTGAGTAGTTAGTTGGGTAAGCGTTTTGGTTGTCTTTGCATGGTTATAGTTGTTATAGGATTTGGATGTTATGCGGATCTTTTTTGACTTATTTGTTCTAAAATAGTCTAGTGGTTTCTTGCTATTATTAATCTACGTTATTTGGGTTATCATAATTTGGTTTTGGATAATTTGAAGATTGTTTCTGCGTTCTGCTTCTATTATTGTAAATATTGTATATACTTTTTCATACTCAAGTTTTATTATTTAATCAAGGCTAATTTAATTAAATTATTAATTTTTATTATTAAAATTTCTTATTTTTATGGCAATTATTGCATTTTCCATACATAATTTTTATATGGCAGTTCTTAGTAAACATCTCGATACTGGCAAGATACACTTAGCATCTATGCAGTGTAGTGCCCGGTACAGGAATAATAATTGGGTTGTTCCTGGATCGTCATCCAGCGACCATTTATACTCTCCCCCTCGTCCTTTATTTTTTCGTAAGTGCTATGATTCTCGGTGCAAGACATGTCCATACGCTGCTCAGACACAAATTGTCTCAGATCCTAATTATTCAAGTTTTTGTAAAGCATTTAATGTTATTTATAGTATAAAGTGCAACTTATGTAATATGAAATATATTGGTGAAACATCAGGTCCAATTCATAAACGAATCAATCATCATCGATCAGACTCTAATAATAACAAAGCAAAAAATATACAATCTACAGCTGAAATTCAACATTTTCATAAACATCTATTTAAAAATACGACAATTGAAATCCTTCAAATTCTAAAAAATAAATCAGAACGTCTTTATATGGAATCATCATATATGAAATATTATAACACAATTTATCCTTATGGACTTAACAGTGAAGTATTTAACAGACCTGTCAAAGTCTTCACATCTATAAATAACAATATTGATTATTCTCCAATTTATCCTACTCTTAATCATAATTTAAATGCTAAAACAACACGTAATAAACGCGGAAAGGGTTCATCATCAGTTGTAGTTTCCAAAAAATCTATCACAAAACAAATTAATGATCTTCAACGAAATTACTTAGAGAATGTTAACTGGTTGTTAATTCGTAAAAACATCTTTGCTATTAAAAAGAAACAGCTTGTACAACATTTAAATGTCTTTCTAAGTAAATCTTTCTCTAAACATTTCTCTGATATTTACTTTGACCTTATTATGAGTAGGGTTAATCTTTTAAATATTAATTTACAAAAAAAAAAACACAAAATTCAGAACATGAATACTCAAATGATAATTACTTTTTCAAATCACATTTTTAATAAAATTAATATCAATTCTATAATTAATGATAAAAATTGTTTTTTTCCTATCAATAATCTTCATATATCAAAAACCTTTAAATATCCGAATACAATTGGGAGAAAATTTTTTAACTACAATACATTTTCAAAAAATACATCTGCTGCAAGTACTTTTCCGTGTAACTGCAAAGACCCCACTCTAAAAAAATACATAAACAATGATCATGGACATATTATCACTGGAAATCTTGATATTGTTCATGATTTTAAATTGAAACAACTAATGGGTTATGGTACTAAATATCGACTTCCATCTAAATTTAATGTTAAATCTATTATCAAACAGTTTACATATGATATTGATATTTTTATTTATAAAATTTCTATCTCTTATAATAAGCCTATTGAATATTTTAATAAATGGAAGATATTAGTAATTGAAAAATTAACTATGGCTTTAAAAAATAATATTGCTGATTTGGTTTCTATTAATACAAAGCATTATTTCCAACAAATTACTAAATTACAAAAAAACTTCGTTATTACATATGTAGACAAATCTCCTAACAATTATGCTATTATATGTAAATCTTATTATCACCAACTTCTTACAAATTCTATTTCTTCTAATAAGTCTTTTCAAAAAACTAATGAAAATGTAATTGTAAATAATCGTAAAATTCGAAGTTATTATAAACTATTAAATATTTTATCTACTAATTTTAATTATCCATATTTAGTTCTTATTCCCAAATTTCATAAAACTCCTATTAAATTTAGGACTGTTACTATTGGTTGCAATACATATAATAATAAAGCCAATACACTTCTCTTAAAAATTCTTAATCAATTATATGAAATTACTACAAACAATGATAATACACATTGTATAAAAAATAGCTATCAACTTGTTAATATTTTAAAAAATCTTCATTCTGTTTGTAAGATAACGACATATGACTTCAAAGATCTTTTTAATAATATAGACCTATTAGATTTACATAAAATTATAAATGCATTATTTAAAAAGTATTATAAAAAACTGGAATTACCATCTAATATAGATATTGCATATTTTAAATCTTTAACTAACTTCATTATCTATTATAATTATATATTGCAAGATAATACTTTATATTTACAGCATGCCGGTATACCACAAGGCGGTTGTACTTCCAGTTTACTCTCAGACTTATACTTATCTCATTATGAACGTAATTTTACTAATAATAATATACATTTATATCGTTATATTGATGACATCATTTTAATTGATACTGATCAATCTGCAATTATTCGATTTCCAGTTGATTATCCCACTAATTTGGAATTAACGGAAAACCTTTTATCTAACAATACAATTAACTTCTTAGATCTTAAAATTACAATAAAAGACAATAAAACAATCACAGATTTATATGACAAACGTAAAGAATTTAAATTCACAGTTAATACATTTACAAATTTTAAATCTTGTCTACATCATTCTGTATTTCGTAATATAATACTTAATCATTTATATAGAATAAAATGTTTATGTTCTTCTCCTCTAATTAAGAATAATATTAAAAAACTAATTTATGATGCATTAAATCATGGTTTTCCAAAAAAATTCATATATTCATTAATATACAATTAGTACTTTTCTTACATGATCTATAAACACAAATTAACACATGCGTAAACAAAATTACGAAAAAATTATAAAATAAAAAAATATCTATAAAAAATTAAAAATTGTAAAATAATATAAAAAAATATTATAGGTTGGTTGGGTGGGTAGATGTTAGAGTACGGAGGAGGGTGGTGTTGTCTGGATAATACGCAATGGTTAATTATTTAAAAAAAAGGGGGGGGGCTCTTGTAGTATTACTATATTTTTGTTATGTATTTTATATGGATGTTGATTTGATATTTTATATGTAAATTGGAGAATTTCATTAATATTATAATTAGCTTAATTATTCATTAATCTAATTTACAATTATTTGTTATTAAATTTTAATTTACTAAGGACAATATTATATTAATTACTAATATTATGCCATTCTTATAGTGAATAATATACATATAAGTATGTTTAATATAAATATAGTTATACTGTATGCATTAAAATTGGGTAATTATTTTTATTATTATTCCTCTATTCTTTTTAATATTTATTATCGGTTTAATGTTTTTGAATGTCCCACATTCATACTTTATGGATTTTTATGGATGTCTGAAAATAATCCACATTCTATATTTGTGCTTTTTAAGCAATGGGAATTTAAGTATCATTTAACCTTCTATATATTTCCACATGTTTTTTATTTCCTGTTCATTTTATAAATATCTTATTTATAATTCATTAAAAAATAATTTTTATATTATTTTTAATAATTATTTATATTAATTATTACTGAATTTATTTTGTTTTATAGCATATAGCTATATGCTATATATTATCAATGTTCTAGAATTATTTAAACTCTTAGTTTATTTTAATAAGTTAGCTAATAGAATATATTGTATGCTTTTAAATTTTATTAACAATAGTTTTTAAATACATTGTGTGATTTATATTAGGTTTATAATTCTCTATATATAAGGATTTGTTTGGTTTTGCTGTACAGTTATTTACATTCAAATGCTTAAAAATATTTATCTTGCGATAGATGTTTAATATAAGTAATAATAGATGGCAGCACCACATTTGTCTCTTTCAGCTTGCTCTAATTTTTAATTTTTCTAACTCCATTTCAGTTATAATTTATACACCAGGGGGTATTTTTAGCTAAATTTTGACGATATTGTTAAACTGTTATCTATTAATTTAATAGTGCATTTTAAATAATGTAATTAATATCTATTTATTTTATATTAGATTAAATGTGTTTTACAAGGTATTTCAAATTTTATTTCAAAATGTATTAACTGCATCCTTTGGTATCATTTACTGTGATTTCTTAACTGTTTTATTCACCTTAATCTTTTTGATATACTGATGGTAGACATGTGCACATGGATTTTTGTAAAATACTGAAATATTAATCGGTATGGTGTTTATTATTTATATTTTATATCCTATAAATATTTAAATACGTTTTATTGATTCTTCCATTTCATATTATTTGTATCTATTCTGCTTTCATTTTTAATCAATTCACTTGATTTTAGTGGTTGTTCGGGCACAGGGGAAAATAACTTTTAGCTTTAGCTTATTTTTCCCACAGAAAACAACCATTTTGCTTATATCATTGAATTCTGTGCCCTTGCTAACGTAATTCAATGTATAAGCTTTTCAATTTTTGTCGGTGTCCACTTTTTTCTTTTTTCTTCCATAATAATTCTTATAATTTTTTTTTTTTTTTTAATACTTACAGCTTTAATTCATAATAATCGACGGTGGTAGGTTTTGTTTAATTAATGGTAATATATATATATATATATATATATATATATATATATATATATATATATATATATATAAACTTTTTAGGTGGGGGTGGTTTTGGGTTCCTAGGGTCATATAATGAAAAGTTATGAAGGAATTTTTCAAAAGTCGCACCATGGTAACGACTGCAATAGGTAGTATTTCTTACGAAATCTACCTAAAAAAAACAGTGTAAATCCCAAGCTTCTGTTCAGGAGCTAAATGAAAGTTTCTTTTAATTATCATCATAACATCCTGACTTACACAAGCGATAGGTATGCAGTAATATAAATACTTCATATACTAAGCATACCTTAAAAAATAGCATTCTATCTATTTTAAATAAGAAAGAGATGTCATATACGCACCGGAGTACATAATTGGCCCGATACTGGCGTTATTTTGCCTGATACGGTAACTGAGCTATTGTTCATTTATTAATTATTTATTTTATTTTATTTTATTTTATTTTTTAAAATTATATAAATTGTTTTCTTCTATAGTTATTAATTAAACTTTCCATTATTTATTGTTATTTCCCTTTTAAAATAATAGAAAGTAATTTAAAAATATATACGTAACTGCTATTCGAAAACGAGGTTTTCGTCAAATTGGCGTCAGAAAAAAAACCGCGCCAAACCCGGTGTGTATATGACATCTGTGCCTCAAATAATTAGGATTTCGTTTAACTTTAGGTACTTTTGCTTGAGATATTGTCGAAAATGTACAGCAAAAATATACGGTACTACTTGATTATCCCATCGACCAATTTTGCCAAACTATTCTGCAAATGATACAAACTGACATAATTTTTATTTTAAATAACGGAAGAATAAATAAATTAATAAAACATTATTAAAAATACTAATAAAAACTTGGGCACAGATGTCATATACGACATCTGTGCTCATAAATTAATTATTAATATTCGCGCGATTTTTTCCGACGCCAATTTGGCGAAAACCTCGTGGCACAGATGTCAAATACGCCCCATAGTGGCGCGATTTTTTTTTTGTGACGCCAATTTGCGAAAACATCAACAGCATAAACATTAATATCCGGGTTACCATATTAAGCAAAATAACGACACTTTGGCGTCAGTTAAGTACCTGTTGCGTATATGACATTGGAATTCTATTGTTATTAATTAAACTTTTTTAAATTTATTGTTAATCCCTTTTTAAAATATATATGTAACTGGTATTCGAAAACGAGGTTTTCGCCAAATTGGCGTCAGAAAAAGTATCGCGCCAACGTGTTGCGTATATGACATCTGTGCCAACCTCGTTATTACCTCATCATCTATATCCGGGTTATCATATCAAGCAAAATAATGACAATAATAAACACACATACTACAATATATATTAAAACTCACATTCACACATAATTAACGCCTGAATTCAACAGTTAAATGTATATATAAAAATATTTTACAGACATACATAAAATAAGTCGGGTTTAATGTATTTATTGTATGTATGTCTGTAAAATAATGACACTTTGGCGCCAGTTAAGAACCCGGTGCGTATATGACATTGGCGTCAAAAAAATCGCGCCAATATGGTATATGACACCTGTGTCAAAACTTGAATTAAAAATCACTTGATGACGTAACAAACACGTGTATCGTGTTTAATGTCAAATGAATGTAACATTTACTATCATCCATTATTGTCATTTAATCTTATAGTTTGGCGATAATTTTTTGGTCGACAGGATAATCAAGTTGTACCAAGTATGGTACAGATGTCATATACGCAACACGTTGGCGCGATATTTTTTCTGACGCCAATTTGGCGAAAACCTCGTTTTCGAATACCAGTTACATATATTTTTAAAAGGGGATTAACAATAAATTTTAAAAAGTTTAATTAATAACAATAAAATAAAACAATTTATATAATTTTAAAAAAAAGAAAATAAAAGTAAATAAACAACTTATTAATAAATAAACAACAACATCCGGTTTACCATATCAAGCAAAATAACAAAACTTTGCGCCAGTAAAGTACCCCGGTGCGTATATGACATTGGCGTCAGAAAAAAATTGCGTCAACGTATACGTATGTGGCGGTTCAAGTACACTTCAGAACGTTACTTTGAAATCGGTGAGTTTCATCGCCAAAATCGCAAAGATGCTTAATGACCATCGCCATTGAATATATAAATAATGCCATATTTGCAAACTTATAGGTCAAAATATAAGTGGAACCTCAGTTCACGACCGCTTCTGTTTATGACCAGTTCGGTTTATGTCCAACTTCGGTGATCAAAATTTGACTCGGTTGGCGTGCAATATCTCGGTTCACGACCAAGGCATCCGAATAGTTCAGTTGGCAACCCTCACATAACTCTTGTTATTAGTCAAGTTTGGAGTAAGGTGTGCATATCAGAGTGCTTTGTGTACCTTTATTACTATAAAAAATTAACTTTGTGTTTTATTTTTACTCAGGTTTACTCTAATTTTAGCTCTCAGTATGGCTTCTAAGAATGACAAAGTGCCTAGTCATAGCAGTAGTAAGAAGCTTAAGCGAATTACTGTTCAATAAAAGAAATTGTAGAAAACATGAGAACGATGTTAGTATAGCCGGTATAGGTAAACAATACGATGTGGCCAAAACATTCGATTTCCACGATAATCTCTCTCTATATATATTACGTTATCGTATGTGTCACAGAAATTGCGATTATTTTTTAATTGTTTAATGGCAACGCTCGATTGAAACGCCTCTCATTGGTTTTAGAACAGCACTTAATGCATCTCCATAGCTATAAGGGGGGTTACCATAGACGGGACCCTGTTCTAATGCCAAATACCGCCAAGTTTGTCACCAACTTGGCGATATATCGCCAAATTCCTATAGACTTTACTTGTTTAGAGAGAATCAACAAATTGAGATATTTTAATGCAACAAAAACTAATATCAGTTTAAGGAATTATATTAATTATATTTAAGGAAGCCCAAGTAAATTAAATTATGAATAAAAATAACGTGAATTTGATTAAAAAACCTTGAATCTCTTAAAACAGTGTGCATTACTTGGTTACATAGTGCATTATTGTGCGAAATAAGAAAAAGGTATTGGGAATATTTAAAAGCAACTCAGGTTTATTTACATTCAATATATAATTATCAAAAAATTTAAATGACTAGTATTAAAAAATGCTCTGACGAGCACCAAAAAAGGCTAATATGTTTTTAAGTATGAAAAAGGATTTGACAAGTGCTTCTAATTGTGCATGAAAAAAGGACAAAGGGTCCCTTCTTGGCTGCAGCTCATTGTCAATGCCAACTTTGAAAAAATCATATTTGCGCTTTTTCCATATAAAAAAAAATCAGCCACAGTTACGATAAAAATGTGTAGTGTAAAGACGCAGCCAGAAAAAACGCAGCCTGATTAAACATGAATGTAAGGCGACATAGTACCAAAAACTTTAGTTCCTGCAGCGTATCACACTCATTCAGTGCCACCATGCACGCCCGCAGTGTAGAACTGTACAGAAAACTGATTTGTAGTGCAGTGCAGACTGTTGCAGCACTCTGCACGGGAACAATTCTAAATGTGCACGCATAACAATATGATGCATTCATTGATTGTTGAAATTATATGCAAGTGGCTGTGGCTGAATAATGTACTATGCAGTACAGCAATGCATGTAAATTATAAACGAACATTAGACGCATACACCTTTAATACGGAAGTACAAAAGCACAGTGTGAGTGTGCGCTGAGGTTCAAAAATCAAAAGCATAATAGGAATGTACAGTGTAGTATAATTTATAGAGAAATAATGTTACACAGTGCACTGTACAAAGTTGCATTGCAGACGCATGCGCAGTACAACACTGCAACAGTGCAGTTAACATGTAAAGCACGATGGAAAGTTTTACTAAAATACTGCAAATTTATTTTATATGGAAAAAGCGCAAATATGATTTTTTCAAAGTTGGCATTGACAGTGAGCTGCAGCCAAGAAGGGACCCCTTGTCCTTTTTTCATGCACAATTAGAAGCACTTGTCAAATCCTTTTTCATACTTAAAAACATATTAGCCTTTTTTGGTGCTCGTCAGAGCATTTTTTAATACTAGTTTACAAAATAACTCAGTTAATTTAAAATACGGCATAGCTCAAATGCCTTGTCGGCAACAACTTTGTAAAACATTCTACTCTCTCGTAAAGTCTAATTTACTCAGCTTCTCAGTTCTTTTGAAGGAAAAGAAAAAAAAGAAAAGGAGAACAAATATGATGGAGTGCGTATTGTTCGAGCGTTACACTTTCTCTTAAACAATTAATTTTCAATGGACCGTATTATACCTTTCTGTTCGAGGCTATAAAAATTGCCTTTTTACCTTATTTTATGTCACAGGAGCAGAAAATACTTATTTCCATTCTTAAAAACTAAAAAATTAACACGATTGCCTAAAAAAAAAAAAAAAAAAAAAAAAAAAACTAGAAAACAGGAATTCTGCTTCTTCAGTATTTAGTGTCACCCCCGATGAAAAAAAAAAAATATGTATATAAATATAGATACAGTAGAGTTCCGATTATGCGAGTTAATCGAACTTATACCTTTGGAATGGATCCTTTTCTTCTGATGGACTGATGGAAAAAATTATGGCCATTTTTTCCCCAAAAAAATCAGAGTTCTAAATTTTTACGGCTGCTCTTTCA
The DNA here is from genome assembly GCA_963932465.1 of Maratus speciosus. Classification (NCBI taxonomy): domain Eukaryota; kingdom Metazoa; phylum Arthropoda; class Arachnida; order Araneae; family Salticidae; genus Maratus; species Maratus speciosus. The sequence goes on along the minus strand of OZ010790.1, from coordinate 9,002,409 downwards.
TCTTCACCTAACTCTTCATTTATAATGACTGTTTTATAATAATAGAAGCCATCAGTCCATCAGAAGAAAATAACTCTGTGAAAGCAGAAACTCGGTTAAGCGGGACTCGGATAATCGGTACTCTACTGTAGTTCAGTTTTAAGACTTAAAACACGCAATTTTTACATAAAGTGAAGTCATCCACATCCGCTGAAGAATTCATCAAACATCTACAGTAAAGTACGCTTAGGACGTTACTACCGCTGAATAACACACAAATTAAAAAAAAGAGATTTCGCCATTCAAAAAACTTGACAAAAAAAAAAAAAAAAAAAAAAAAAAAAACGATAATCTAAAGATTCACAGGCCTTCATTTGTTTGTATTATTAATATAGATATTTAAAATTAAATTTAGTTTCTAATTGCTCCATGTTTTATCAGAAATCCTTCGTTTATTCTGGCACGTATTCTAGCACGCTTCGTTCTAGCACGTATTTTAATTTTAATTATTTTTTTCTTCAGTTTTTATGGGAAAATGGCAGCAAAAAGATATAATTGCTATTATTCTTGTACTTTCTACAGAAATGGAGTTTTTCCGTTTCCAATATTAAGCAAATTGCTCTAAAAACTACAAAAAAATTAATACCTCAAAAATAAATGGAGATGCAGTTTTCGAACAAATTGCATTAAAAAGTACTTTTTTTTTTCTTTCCAATACGCCGGTATAAAAATTGAAACTATGCGAGGCTTAGAAGTTTAAAAAAATGCTATAGAGTATTTAATCGTACTGCTATGTTTTACGGCTGGCTTCTGTAAGGTAACGTTATTTTTTGGAGACTACACAAAATAAGCTCGGAGAAAGTAATAGCATACTGTACCGGGAGGCTAAAAAAAATGACAAGTGTTAATTTTTAAAGCCGATACATTTCAGAAAAATGATTGAAAATTACTATATTTTAAAAAAGAAAATTGCACTTTAGTTCATAAACATAACTGTTTAATATGATAGTATTAAAGTAAAATCACTTTCCTTCTGTAAGTATCGAAATTCAAGCTCATTTTTATTCGAAGTATATTGGAGACATGTTTGTAAATCGTAGTTTGACAACAGGATTTTAATTCGACGTTTCTTTTAGCATTAAAATTGTAAAATTATTTTGTAATTTTTAAAAATAGCTTTTCAAAAATATTTTTGTTACAACGGATTTTTGTAAAGCCTGGGAAGTGTTCCAAATCCTGTTCTGGTAATTTAGCGATAACTGTTTCAATCTGGTTGTTGCGAACTTCAGCATTTGGAATTGCTTTTTAGCTGACTGGCTATGAAAGCCTGGCAGCTAATGTGCCCGCAGTTTCTGTATGCACGTATGTATGTATGGATGTATGTACGTAACACGATAACTCTTGATAGTAATACTCGATTTGCTTCAAATTTTTTTCTAGCTACATCTGATAAATCGCTTCCCTGATTAATTTTGGGGGTTCATTGGTTAAGTATAAAGTGGGGGATGGGTTCCATGCAGAATTATTCGATTTACTTCAAATTCGGTATACCTGCTTTTTCCGATAAGGAGCTTCCCTGATTAGATTTAGAGGTTCATTGGTTAAGTATAAATAGGGACTAGTCGCCCCCTCCCCCCCCCATTATTGGGATAAATGGGATTTTCATGCAGAATTATTCGATTTCCTTCAAATTTGATATACCGGTTTATTCTGATAAGGCGCTTTCTTGATTAGATTTGGAGGTTCATTGGTTAAGTATAAAGAGGGGGAAGGGAGCTTAGGGTATACCCGCTTAAATTTTAAAAATGGGTTTTTCATGCAGAATTATCCGATTTGCTTAATTTTTTTTCTAGCTTCATTCTGATAAGTTGCTTCCTTAATAAGTTTTGGGGGCAGAAACGTCAGTGAAGATTTTCTGTGGAGACCTGAAAAGTTTTTGGTTTCCGTTTGTTTCTTTGTTTGTTTGCTTGTTAGTCTGTTCCGAGATAACTGCCGCAAAAACATCCGATCAGCTTGAAATTATGTAAGCATGTTGGTGAGGTACCCGCAATTAGCTGTATATTTTTTGTTTAAATTTCGTTCATTCGTTTGTGAAATATGAAATATTTTCTTTTGCACTATAATGCTTTTCTATGGCAATTCAGACGATTTTCAAATTTCCATATGTTGAAAGAAAATGGCTCATTTCACTAATGTATTTAAATGGTAAATTATGAATGTTAAAATTTACAAATATGGGTTTTAAGTTTGTCCAATTATAAATTTTGTCAAAACATTTGTCAGAGTTTTTAAATTAGGTGTATCACTTATGATGGAATTTTATACATATGTTCGAATAATATAAAACATTTTATTTTATGAATTTACTTATATTTCATGCTTTTTAACTGTTGCGTAGCAACTGCATCTCATTTAAAAATATCATAAATGTGAAAGTATGTATGATTTTTTAAAGTCAAATCAAAGTTAAAAGAAATGAATTATTGAATGCCTTTGTATGGATATTTGCATATTGATTGATTTAAACGCAGAAATGAAAATAGTACTTATATACTATATAGAACAATATTTTTTTTTATTTATTCAACTATTTTGATTAAATGAGAAAGTTTGTTATTGTCATACAGAATAAACTGACGTTATTCTATTAAATTTTATAAACTTTATTGTTGGCAAAAAAAAAAAAAAAAAAAAAAAAAAAAAAAGGAATAACAATTTCTCCCAAAGAGTTCATTTTATATTATACTAGGGGGCTCTGCCCCCTGCAAGCTACGCTCGCCAACCTTCTGCAACCTACGCTCGCCTTCAGACACCGCAGAATCTAAAAACACGCTAATCTGATGGATTTTAAAAATATTAGAGAAGATTGAATTATACTGGCGAAAATCTCGTTTTCAAATACCAGTTACATATGCATTTTTGGTATTACAGTGAAACCTCCTACAACGGTCACTCAGAACAACGGTAACCTCCGAATACCGGCCATGTTTTAGTATTACCGAATCTTTTCCATAGAAATAACATTACACTAAACCTCCGAATAACGGCCACCCCATAGCTTTTTTTTTTTTACTATTATAACTGATATTGAAAAGAATGTGGAGGTGGATTTTCTTATTTGACGTCCTTATAATTTCCTTACTAATCTCTAGTGGTTGCTTAGCAAAATTTCTTTTGTAAATAGGTGTGGCGAGAGGGGGTGAGGGTGACGAAATTTCAGTTTATGTGTGAGGAAGCAGTAGTCAAATGTACTCTTTTTTAATCGCGTGATGATATTTCTTGTCTATGTGTAGCACGTGTTTTTCACTAAAAGAATGAGTTCAAAGTGAAAAAATTTGAACTTTAAGTAATAAGATGAAAGTTATCCAGGACAGCAAAAAAGGTGTAAACGCATGAAAATTAGCTGAAATGACATTTGCGGAAGGACTCAAACAGATGACATTTTGAAAAAAAGTGACTTTTATTTAGAGTAAACATTTCAAAGTGTAAATTTGGAATCTAAAACTTAGCGTCAAAAGAACTAGTTATGATGAGATTGGTAAGTTGCTTTTGGAATGGCTTTCGAACTCTCGAAAGAAAAATCTCCCAATTTCTGGACTATTATTGCATGAAAGTGCCCGAGACATTGCAGAGAAACTGGGAAATTAAAAATTTTGCACTCACTCAAAATGATAACGAATTCTACAACAAATCTGTGGAAATGATTATGCATTTAGAGAAAGAGATACCCTTAAAAAAAAAAATTGCGAATAACTAGAGTAAAACCTCCCTAAAGCGACCGCGTTCCGTTCCAATAAAAATTGGTTGCTCTGAGAGGTGGTCTCTTAATGGAGGTCATGTTTAAATCTAGATTTGAATTGTTGAAAAAGGCTAGCAATTAATGTTATTAAAATTTATTTTCCACATTAGGAAAAAATATGAAAATTTAAGCATCAGAACAAAAGTTAATTACATAAGTTAATTATAGCAGAATTTAAAAAACTGACATTTGCTTTGATTTTACGGTTTTATCTCCTTTAACTTTTATTTCCAAGTCCTTTCTAAGTTCAGTAAATAAATGCAATTTTTTTTGGACGGGAGCAAATAAGAAGATTTCATTAATTTATCTATTTCTTTGAAAATTTCCTGACAGAACAGGACAGGGTTGTTTATTGACCATCATCTTTACTTTGTCATCAGAGTTAAATTCATTGTATAAAAATGCACAAAGGGATTTAAAAACTTTGAAGTTACTGGAATAAATAAAAATTCTAAACTTAGTTTAGAAGTTTGATGAATAATGTGCTCTCCGGAATTATTATTCTAATAAAACTTTTTCAAGTAACCAGGAAAAAATGGAATTTGTTTAATTTTCTTCAAACAAATGGGTCGCTTATGGAGGGAGTTCAACTGGGGTGGTCTCTGAATAGAGGTAAAATTAGTATTGAGCTTATGGGAATAAATTTCGTTCCTTGAAAAAATGGTCGTTCAGGGAGGTGGTCGCTTAATGGAGGTGGTCGCACAGGGAAGTTTCTCTATTTCTTTAGTGTAAAATAATAGTACGTATTTTTTAACTGTAAAAATAAAATAATTTTGGTCAGTTATTGTTATTTTAATGTAATGTAATTTTGAGGTTTTAAAATGTGGAACCTCTGAATAACGGCAACCTCCGAAGTAGGGTCACTTTACCGTGCTCCCAGTGGTGGCCGCTATTCGGAGGTTTTAGTGTACTTAGTTATCCCGTCGACTAAAAATCTATCGCCAAACTATAAGCTTAAATGCCAATAATGGTTGATCGTAAATGTCACATTCGCTTGACTTTAAGCAAGTTACATGTGTTTACGGCATCAAGTGAATTTTATTTCGACGTTTTATTTGTATATTTATCAATGTTATACTAATTTATTTGTTCTTTCGTTATTTAAAATAAAAATTATGTCAGTTTGTATAATTTGGCGAAATTGGTCGACGGAATTTTTTAATTATTTTCTATTATTTTCTAAAGGAAATATATAAAAAAAAAATTACTAACTACAGAAGAAAATAATTTACATAATTTTAAAAAAGAAATAAAAGTAAATAAACATTTATTATTAAATAAATAACAATAGCCGGGTTACCATGTCAATCACAATAATGCCATTTTGGCGCCAATTAAGAACCTCGGTGCGTAGATAACATCTGTGCCTAATTTTTTTCTTTTCATTTTGTTTTAAAAACAAAGAAAGAAGTGAAAGCCATCAATTTTAAATGAAAGTTGTGTATTTTAAATAAAATGAATGAAAGGATTATATTTTAAATGAAATTAATGAAATATAAAAAAAAATATATCCCTGCCGGCCCGCGGCCTACAGGTGGAGGTAGATTTCGGAATTAAGTATACTAATTTCACCAATAAAAACTAAATCATGATTAAAGATTTATCCACTTTAACAATTTTATCTGGCTGCTTTTGACGAGTTCTTATTTCATTTTTATTGATTAGCTGGTTTTATCAGAATCATGTTAAGGAGGTATTAAAAAAATATATTTTTCCATGCTCAACAACTCGAAATTTTTTGCCACATTTTCAGATTAATTTTTAATAGAAAAAAATATTAAACTTGCTGACGTGATTTTTGAAGAGATTTATAAAAAACCTCTGTTTTTATTTTTCGTTCAATTAATTAAAACTTGATTTATGATCAATTATTTTCTCAGTAGGACAATATTTTTCGTTTCCAACACAATCGCTTCGGGAAATTTCTGTTCAAAATGCCCACTTTGACATTATTTTTTGAAATATATTCTGCCTGTATCAAAAAATCGATCATTACGGTACATTATATAGTTTCTGAATAAGAAGTATCTACCAGTTGGGTGCGTTTGAGAGCAAAAATGAATTTAAAAATGTCTCAGAAATCAAGCAGTCTGGATTTGAATACACCCTTATTAAGATGATTTTTTTTTCTTCAACTGGTATGTATTTTCAATTTGTTTTTGCTGTAAGAATTGGTCCTATCAAAAACTTGTCTATATAAATGTTGTAGACAATATTAAGAAGATATATGATAAATTCATGGGAATTTTATATCTTGTAAATTGACGGAGTTATGGATTTTTTCTTCTTGAACCCCCCCCCCCCCCCCACCCTTTTTGTTTTCGTTTTTAATTTTTTTTTTTTTTTTGCGTTACGAATTGGTCCTATCAAATACTTGTGAATATAAAAGTTGTAGATACTATTAAGGAGATTTATAATAAAATTATTTGGATTTGATATCTTTAGAATTGACGAAGTTATGAATTTTTTTCTCCCAAAAACCCATTTTTTTGTGCCACTTGAGCCCATTTTTAATTTTATCAAAAATCTGTGATACATAAATTTTTGGCCCTATTTTTAGAAATAATAAAAACTTTAAACTGATTTGATATGTACAAAAATTAAGAAGTTATGGGTTTTTTTCGGTTTTCATAAACCCCCTCCCTATTTCCATCCCCTTGGTCCGATTTTGCCCATCAACGAACGTGACCGAGATTTTATGCCCCTTGATTTAATGTATCAGTTTGGATGATATTTTTCCAAAATTGTGGAAGTTATCGTGTCCAGAAGAAAGTGATATACCGGGTGATTATAATTAAAGTTACGATTTCAAAAATCGATAATTTTAAAACTACTGCTCAGAAGGACTTGATATTTTAGCAGAACAATCGTGAGGCAAGGAAATTTTGTTTGGCGAAGGAAAAAATAGTTCCAAAATGTGCCGATAGATGGCGTTGTCAGAGCAATGTCAGGGGAAAGACCGAAAATGTAATCGTTAAACACAGGAATGATGTAGATGAATTTAAAAATGAGTAAGAAAATAAGCAGTTTGGATTTGAATACGCCCTTAATAAGATGATTTTTTTCTTCAACCACTATGTATTTTTAATTTATTTTTGCTGTAAGAATTGGTCCTATTAAAACTTGTCTGTATAAATGTTATAGACAATATTAAGAAGATATATGATAAATTCATGAAGATTTTGTATCTTGTGAATTGACGCAGTTATGGATTTTTTCTTCTTCAACCCCTCTTTTTGTTTTCGTTTTTAATTTTTTTTTTTTTTTTTTTTTTTTTGCGGTACGAATTGGTCCTATCAAAAAATTGTGAATATAAAAGTTGTAGATAATATTAAGGAGATTTATAATAAAATTAATTGGATTTGATATCTTGAGAATTGACGAAGTTATTTACTTAAGTTAATTACGAAGTTATTTAGTTCAGGGATTTACTAAAAATTTACTAGCGAAAAGACAAGAATACGTGTTTACAGCGACAACAGCGATAATGAAAAAAATCTTCATGGAACAAACACCTTACTGATGATTAAGGCATAAGTTCTTCGATATGCCCTCCGCCTTGTTCCGCTACTAATTGGAAGCGCAAAACGGCATGCTCCACAACAGATCGGAGGTTATCTGTACTCATGCAATAGGTGTGGTGTGTGATGCTTGCCTTCAAGTCGGCTAGATTCTCAATCCGCCCGCTGTAAACAACATTCTTCAGGTACCCCCAAAGCCAGAAATCACACGGGTTTATGTCGTGGGAACGTGGCTGCCATATTGTTGGAAAATGGCGGCTTATGATCCTATCATCTCCGAAATTAGCACCCAGTAGCTGCTTCACAGGAGTAACAATGTTCGGAGGAGCACCATCTTGCATGAATATTGTGCGATCCACACAATGACGCTGCTGAAGTGTCGGAAGAACATGGTTACGCAAAAGTGCTTCATACCGCTTGCCAGTAACGGTGCAGGTAACGGGACCCGCTGGTGTGATCTCCTCGAAGAAAAACGGACCGACGATAAACGCTGCCGTTATTTCGCACCACGCAGTGACCTTTTCAGACTGAATAGGTAATGGCTGCAGCTGGGACGGATTCTCGGTTGCCCATATCCTGCAATTTTGCGTATTTACAGAACCTTGCAAATGAAAATGGTCTTCGTCAGACCACAGAATTTTCCATGGCCATTTTTCCAATGTAGAATTTTCCGTTGTCCACTTCCATCTGGGCAAGAAATTGTGGTGCAAATGATTGAAGTGCTTCCAGGTCAGCAGGTAAGAACTCCTGCACATGAGTTATCTTGTACGGGTAACAGCGCAAGATGTTCTGTAGGACTTTATGCACCGTGCTGGTCGGCATACCCAGTATTCGGCCAATTCCCTGTTCACTGCTGATTCCAGCCTCACTGTTAGTCTGTTTTTGTAATGCTGCAGCCACATCTTCCACTGCCGCAGCCGAAACTGGTTTCCTTCCTCTACCCCGTTTAACGTCAAATGAACGGGTCTCTTCGAATTTAGCAATCATTTTTCGCAGACCATTTGTGGTTATTGGACCCCTGTTTATAGATTTTAATGTCCGAAGCATCCTAATAGCTGTAAGTGCACAGTCATCGTTCTTATAAAAAAGCTTCAAGAGCAGAGCGCCATCCTTTATAGTCAGAGTCATGATGAAGCATTCAGGCAAAGATTTGGTGCTCTGCATTTTTATAGAAGCTATGTCTGCGGTGTGCATGTCACGTATTAGTAATTTGCATATAACTAGACGATGTGAACCCTGACAGCGCCATCTATCGGCACATTTTGGAACTGATTTTTTTCCTTCTCCAAACAAAATTTCATTGCCTCACTATTGTTCTGCTCAAATATCAAGTCATTCTGATCAGTAGTTTTAAAATTATTGATTTTTGAAATCGTAACTTTAATTATAATCACCCGGTATATATATATATATATATATATAGATAGATAGATAGATATAAAGTTTTTTACTGAGGGTGGTTTTGGTTTCTAGGGGTCATGATCGGTGTAGATCTGCAAAAATTTTTGAGAAATTCCAACATAGTGGAGAATGTAATAGGTGGTATTTCATACGAAATCTACCTAAAAATGCGACGGGAAAAATGTTTAGCGAATTATCACCTGTGTCTCGCTAACATAAAAGTATTGTCAGAATTAATTTCTCTATCAGAATCTTTCGATTTGGCGTAAAGTAAATTGCTTTACTTCACGTCAAGTAAATTGAATTATGAATAAAAGTAGCATGATGCATTTCTTAGCATACATTTAAGGGAGATCAAACTGGTCGCCAAATAAGTTTAAAATAATAACCTTTTCTGAAAAAAAAAAAAAAAATCTGTTATGATTAAAATTTGAGTTGCCATCATTAGAAAAATGTATTTAAAATAAAAAAAAATTAATATTTCGAAAACTAATTCGAATTTAAAAATTCTAATACCAGTTTTGAGATCTGCGGATCAAAACTGATTTTTGGTGTTAATTTCATCGCAAAGAATTCCATATTTTAGGAGAAATTACCGTGAAACATAATCAGTTGTTTAATCCGTCGTTTCAAAGAATCGTTACATAAATTCATTTCATTTCAGCCATTTCATATATCCGTTTCATAAATTCGTTTCATTAGAATTTTATATATATAGGGTAGATAAATTTAAGTATATACAATAGGGCGAAGTGTGAATTTTTTTTTTTTTTTTTTTTTTTGAAATCCTGTTCCCGCTAGCGCGAAAAAGTTGTGGAATGGTCTCAGAAATATACTCACAAAAGTTCAAAATAATCAATAAATAGCTTCCGGTTCTACTTTAGAGTCTATATATGCAATTTTAGCCGAAAAGGTTGTAAATTTTCACATTTCAGTAATATTTTTAACTTTCGATTTTTTTTTTTTTTTTTTTTTTTTTTTTTTTTTTTGTTCTAGCGCAGAAAAGTTGAAAGAATATATAAGGAACATAAGTCCAAAATTTTAGAGCAAATAATAAGTATCTTCCGGTTCCACTTTCGGGTCATAGCGAATTTATGTAACACATAGCGAACATAGCGAAAATTATGTAAATTTTCACATTTTTGTAATTTTTGTAATTTCTGATTTTCTATTCCCGCTAGCACGGAAAAGTTGGAAAAATATACAAGAAAGATAAGTGCAAAATTTTAGAATAATCATTAAATATCTTTCGGTTCGCCTTTGGGGTCTAAATATGAAAAATTATGCAAAAGTGTAGAAAATTTAAGGGTCAAAATATAGAAAAAAACGGGAAACTTTTCCATAAATATTTATTTATGGAAGCTCTAAACATTTCTTTTTACAAAATTAGACATTCGTAAATAATAATTATGAACATTAAACAACAAATCTTATTATTCACGCAGTACACAGACTTTGTATAACGAAGTGTATTTGGAGTTCCAGAATAAAAGTTGCAAATGTGCATTAAATGCATTTCATTCACTTGTTTCCATATTTTTTCACTTTAAACGGTTTTTGGTTTCAAACGATGGCATGACACGACTTGACTCCATTCTGGATTTGATGTAGCCATCTCGCTTATTCTCTCCGATGATTGCAATGGAAGCTTCTGTTGTCAGTTTTACTCCCCTTTCAACACATTGAGTGTGGCACGGGAAGTTTATTTTTCCCAATGCCGATACCGGGCATTCGACAGACTTTATCAGTTGCATTGTGTGTTCGTTCGACAAGTGAGTGGTAATCGGAGGTTCCGTTAGTTGGCGATTCTGCCAGTCTATGAGATCCACGTAAGACTTAGGTTCCACGTAGACGCTGCGAAAGGACCAGTAGCGCCAACTTTTCAAAAATATTGGGTGGGCTCAAAACTTTTTGAGTAAAATAACACATATAATTTTTTCCCTTAGTGCCTATGTGTGTGGAGAGAGAGAGAGGGGAGGCGTGAATGACCAAAGAGGATAATTTGAAATTAAATTGCTTTTTTTCTAAGCAAATTTTTAAATTATTAAAATTTAATTATAAATTTATAAATAATGTTATTAAATTATATTCTTATAAGTTCTTAATTATAAATAAATTAATGTTTATTTTAAATAACATTAAAATTGCTAACTATTGCAAGTGCAAAAAACTAAATGTCAAGAAGAGCATATACTTTAGACACGTAATTGCTTTATTAATTTAAGACATCAAAGCAGGTGGCAAAATATGCAGGAAATTTGTTTTTGTGAAAATTTAACTACACATCCGATGAAGGGGTTTTCAGTGCTTCTGTAAGTCTAATTGATGTCCTTACTATTTTTCAAACAAAATTATTTTGAGGACGTTAATAAAATCAAATTTCATTTCAACGATTAAATAAATAAAAAAAAAATAGTTGTTATGTTTTAATTTCAATTTAACATAAAAAAGCAATTTAACAAATTACAACGACCATTTGGAAAATGATTTTTTCAAAGACTAAAATTTAAGACATGAAAAATCGCACGGAGTTGATCATACTACGTACGCCATGAATTAAACATTAATAGTGTTATTACATTGTAAATTGCAACCGACAGAAATCGCCTGCGACTTACGACTCGCCAGATTTCCTGAAACTTACGTATTATCCAAGCATTTCATTGGCTGTTCGGGAAAAAGCTTTTCCATCGTCAGATTTCTTGAAAATCTGACAACCCATTTTAAATGAAATTTCATTCTTAAACTTCTAAACATCCCACACTATTGCTTTTTACACCGTCGTATAGAGAAAAAAAATGTACTTTTAAATGCAATTTATTTGAAAACCATATCTCAATTTGTTTCTGAGTTATTAATTTTTTTTTTAGTTTTTATTACTTTTTTGTCATAGTGGCAACAGAAGTATCCATCTCTGTTGAAAGTAATGAGAAATACAGATTACTGTATAGACCAATCAGAAAACGAATAAATTGCGGATTCAACCAATAAAAAGCCTCAGATATGCTTTTGATTTCCTACCCTGACGAGGACAATAACCATTTTTCCAAATGGTTAAAAATAAATTGCGGATTAAATCAACTGAAATTAGGGGAAGATATCAATTTATTCTGTGGGCTCGCGCCCCATGGGCCCATATAAGTTGGCGCCACTGGAAAGCACAAACCTGCTAGCTGTGATCAGTATCGGAGTCTGTTCTTGTGGCCACGCGGTGTTTTTGATCTTTAATGACTTTAAAAGGAAAGGGACTGATGTCCTTTAAAAGAGGAACCTTTCCTTCAAGTAGAGTTGTGCACCTTATCTCCTGACCCATTGTTGATTCCCCCATTCTTTTGTGAATAAGCCGCAGAAGGGTCCAGAAGAAAAGATTTCCACGAAAACTGTAGAAGGATGGCAAAACGTGTATATGCAGCCTTAAAGTTAAGGGCAGGAATTTGGAACACAAGGAATCCTGCTCTTGTTTTTTCCCCTTGCTTTCAAAATCTCGCGTAGTGCAAGTTCTCGCTCTGGTTTTGGGTCGACAAGCATTGCAAGGATTATTGCTGCAGGATGACAAAGTAACCATTTCTCTGGCTGACGCGATCCACAACTAGCTTCTGATCATTTGTAAGATAACGTGAAGCTTGAATTTTTTTCCACAGATTTCGTGCTACATCTATTCAATAGGCATGCGATTTGAGTGTGAACCACGCATGAGCGTAAACTTTTATGATAAACTTAGTCAAAGCTTGTAGTTGATTGGAGGGACCTTGTGTACCAATACAAGCACACAAGTTTCGGTTAGCTGTTGTCAACCAGCCAGCGGGCATGGGAAATTTTTCCAGAATTTTTGTGGGACAAATTCTCCGGACAAAAACCATTAATCACTGCAGTGCAGATATCGTGTAGGTATTTCTGGTCTGTGCTGAGATCCGTTTTGTCTGCAGAAGGAACAGCGATGTTAATTTTTTTAAAGTCCACAAGAGGCAAGTGTTCACAATTCTGAAGCTGCTTTCCAATTGGACTACATTTACTCATATGTAGGGAGTGGAGTAGCGCCTCTACTGGGTATCCCATCAAAATATCACCTGTTCACTTGTTCGCCTATAATCTTTCATCTTATTACATAATGTGAATTATTGAGCATCTTAAACAAAGTAAAATCCAATTCTATTTCATTCCTGACTGAGAAATCACACATCAAAATTATAATTAGAGGCCTCCCAACTTCAACTGACATAGAAGAACCAAAAGAAACTCTGATCTTTAAAGATTTTACTATCATCGAAATATCGCAACTAAAAAGTCGCACCGAGGAGAAGAAACTTGTCTTTCGGTTCCTTGTAGCACTTATAAAAAAAAGGGAAAGTGCCTAGTTAAACTGATGGCATTGAGCTCACAATCTATTCACACTCATTGTATGTTATGCTCTTACTTCAAAGAATAATGCCTTTCGAAAAAAAAATTAAGGGGATATCGACCCCCCCCCCATGTTTCGCATCTTTATACTTAACCAATGAGCCTCCAAATCTCACGAGGGAAGCGCCTTATCAGAATAAACCGGTATACCAAAGTTGAAGCAAATCGGATGGAAATATCCATTTATCTAAATTAAGGGGGTGGATTAGCCCCCCCCCCCACGTGCCCCCTTTTTTCTTAAACAATGAACCTCCAAATCTAATAAGGGAAGCGCCTTATCAGAATTAATCTGTATATCAAAATTGAAACAAACCTGATAATTCTGCATGGAAAACCCATTTATCTAAGTTAAGGGGAGGGACTAGCCCCCCTCCGTACCCCTATATACTTAACGAATGAACACCTAAAACTAATAAGGGAAGCACCTTATGCGGATGAACCTAGAAAAAAATGAAGCAAATCGGATATTTCTATTAAGAGTTATCGCGTTACGTACATACATACGTACACACATACAGAACCGGCAGGCACATAAACTCTCAGGCTTTGATAACCTGTGAGCTAAAAAATGAAACTTCCAATGAAATTTAGAATCTAAAACCTCTTTTTCAAATTCGCATATATAATGCAAAATTCAGAATTGGCAAAAAGGAATTTCGATGCTATCGTTGTCAAATATTCTTTTATATCGTCACTGACTGTAATATGGAACCCCGCTACGTAGCTTGTAGCGGTGATTATCTTTCTATCGACTGTTTTAGTAAAAAGAAAAAACTTCTAGCTACCGAGACCGCACATCAAACGCAGTAATTGTTTATCTCTCGCACCCTTCAAGTTAAAGATGAAAATAAGGAATTTTGCTTAGTGGCCACTGGCCGGTAGGTTGATTTTTTTAGTAGCCAGTTACTGAGTACTAGGAATAATTTCTTTAGTAGCCAGTAAGTACATTTATGTCACTGAATATTTAATTTAAAAATATGAGTTTAGAGTAAATAAGTAACTTATGTACTAAATAAAAATATTTTAATTCATATAGTTTTAATAAACAGGGGTGATTCTGAGTAAAAAAAAAATCTGAAATTCACAGCAAATTTTCTGAAAGGTTTACAACAGAGGTAGGTGGGGGGGGGGGAATCTACTCCCGGCACGAACTATGTTTTGTTTCACACCACTTTGACGAAATTTGTGGATTTTTTCGCGATCTTTTGACGAAATTTGCCATTTTTTTCACGATCTTTTGACGAAATTTGCCGTTTCTTCGCGATCTTTTGATGAAATTTGCCGTTTTCGCGATCTTTTGGCAAAATTTGCTGTTTTTTCGCGAACTTTTGGCGAAATTTGCCGTTTTTTTCGCGATCTTATGACGAAATTTCTCGTTTTTTCGCAATCCATTGACGATATTTGCGTTTTTTCCGCGATTGTTTGACGAAATTTGGGCTTCTTAGTGATCCTTTGACAAAATGTGCGGTTTTTTCCCGCGATCTTTTGACAAAGTCTCGTTTTTTTCGGTGATTCTTTGACGAAATTCGCGCTTTTACCGCGATTCTTTAACGAAATTCGCGCTTTTTACGCGATTCTTTAACGAAATTCGCGCTTTTTTCGCGATTTATTGACGAAATTTCGGGTTTTTTAGCGTTCCTTTGACGAAATGTGCGCGTTTTTTTCGCGATCTTTTGACAAAAGTCGTTTCTTTCGAAATTTTTTGACGAAATACGCGTTTTTTTCGCGATCTGTTGACGATGTTTGGGTTTTTTCGCGATCCTTCGACAAAATTTACGTTTTTTCCGCAATCTTTTGACGAAATGTGCGTTTTTTCGTGATCTTTTGACGAAATTCGCGGAGTTTTTTTCCGCGATTCTGTGACGAAATCCCTTTTGGAAAATTCTGCATTTGGCCGGTACTTTCCATATTTTTAGTCGCCAGTTTTTCACGTTTAGTCGCCGAGTGCGACTGGCGAGTGCTTATTTTCATCTGTACTTCAAGTTTTAAAGAATGTAAAAACTTCCCTATCAAACCTGAATTAAAAAAATCCTATGCAGAAGCTACCTGATACTTCTAATGCTAAAAACTCAAAGATAAAAACTATGAAAGCCTGAAATTTCAATAGAACTACCGAAAACCTAAAATAAACGCTAGAACTACCCCCCCCCCCCAATATTGAACATATCTATGAAATTAGCGAATTTATTAATGAAATTCCTACAATCTAATGTATAAAAATGAAAATTTATCTGTCTGTAATTCTATACAAATCCACAGTTTGAAAGCCAGAATTGTGAAATGTTACGTATATGTGTACGGAAACACGGCCGAGGCAACTAAAGCAATCCGGAATCGAAATAATTTATAGTTAATTTTCAATTAATAAAAAACCACCATCTTAACAGCAATTTCCTAAGAAATGTAAACATTTTTCGTTATAGCTGTTGCCAACAATTAAAAATCCACAGTAAAATTCTTGCCACAACAATTACTTTTGTTTTAAGATTTCCACTTGAAAATGAAATAAATATAAATTATTCATGAAATATTAAAATATTCATATTGTGAATTTTATGTTTGAATCAAGATGAAATAGTGTGTTTCATCTTTTTATTTTATATGAAACTAGCAAACCCCGCGGCTTTGCTCGCGTAATATTTGAAATATGCCAAGTGATAGTTATATGTCTATTTTTTCTCAAAAGGTATTAACTAAATTTTTATTTTATTAAAAGGTAATATTTTATTTTATTAAAAGGTACTTATTACTTTTAGGAATAATTCAAAAATTACTATTTAAAACACAGTTTGACTAAACATCATTATTACCCAGTATTAGGCAGAAATGAGACTTAAATTAATAAAATTAAATAAAATTAAATAAATGATATTTTAGAAAATATTTTGAAACTTTTATGCTCAATTAATACGCTCATTTCAGTATTCATTTGAAGTTTTGATTTTTTTAGAAACCATCTTCTTACATCTTAAAATTAACCATCATGTCGAATTCCAAGTCCTACCACCTCTCTCAACATAAAGGGCTATGTTGAAACAGGAACTGTCACCATTAATTTGCCAACATTAATTTTGAAATCGGTTTGTTATTTCCTAATATTCCACAGAAACGTAATTTAAAAAGCTTTTAAAGCCCTTTTTTAGAACGTTTGTTGTTCCTGTGAACCCCAGGTGGTAGAATCACCGGCATAAAGTATAGCCTTTGTAGGATCAGAGACTGTTATTATTGATTCGCAACTATTACTTTTATAATCGGTTTATATTCCCAGAAATTGCATAGAATCGTAATTTAGAACTTTTTTAGAATGCTTTTCGCACCTCCCCTTCGCTTCACCCCTTTTTAATTCGAATTTATTTTCGACGTTCCTTCGAGGGCATTTATATTTTATAAGTAACTACCATGTCATATTTAAAGTTTCTAGCCTTTTCAGTATTACAGTAATCGCAATTTAGAAAGTTTTAAGCTCCTGCAACCCTCTGGTGGTAGTGGAACAGACATAAAATATAGCTTATGTTTGAGCAGGTTCTATCACCAAAATTTGTCATAATTATTTTTTTTAATCGGTTTGGTAATTTATAAGTTTGCTTAAAAATTGTAATTTATAACGCTTTTCACTCACTTCATTTTTTTAAAATTTGGAATTTTCTTTCGACTGTTCTTAGAAAGCAGTTGCATCTTGTATGTAAATACCATGCCATATTTCAAAGTGTTAGACCTCTGAGTTGTGCAAAAAATGCAAATTAGAACATGTTTTGCTTTTGCAACCCTCAGATGGTAGTGACAGCAACATGAAATGTAACCTATGTTATAGCAGGGACTGTCACCATTGATTTGCAACCATTACTTTTGAAATAGCTTTGGTATTTACTTAGATTGAGTAGAAATCGCAATTTAGAACGTTTTTAG
This sequence comes from Maratus speciosus, assembly GCA_963932465.1. Taxonomy (NCBI): domain Eukaryota; kingdom Metazoa; phylum Arthropoda; class Arachnida; order Araneae; family Salticidae; genus Maratus; species Maratus speciosus. The sequence goes on along the minus strand of OZ010790.1, from coordinate 8,985,405 downwards.
GACACTTTTCGCGCATTTTCACCGCTTTTTAAATTTCCAATTTTTTCGAAACTGTTCTTAAAGATCATTTATAGCTAATAAATATGCACCTTGCCTAATTTTAAGTTGCTAGCCCCTACCGATCACAGAAATCGAAATTTAGAACGCTTTTTTGCTCCTGCAACGTCTTGGTGATAGTGATACCGACATAAAATAGCGTCTATGTTAGAGCAGAGGCTGTCAGCATCAATTTCCTACCATTACGTTTGAAATTAGATTCATTCTTCCTGAGATATTGCCGACAAATCGGCTTCTAAAACGTTTTTAGAACGCTTTTCGCGCATTTTGCTCCTGCATCTCCTCTGGGGTAGTGGAAACAGATATAAAATATAGCCTATCTCGGAGCAAGATCTGTCACCATCATTTTTACACCATCATATTTGAAATCGGTTCAGTACTTCCTGAGATTACATAGAAATCGCAATTTAGAAAGTTTTTTATAGCGCTTTTTGCGCATTTTGACCCCCTTTTAAATTTCGATTTTTTTAGAAAATGTCCTTAGAGATCATTGATATCTTATAACTATCTACCATTCCGAATTTCACGATCCTAGGCCCTTCCGTAACGCAAAAGCCGCAATTTAGAACGTTTTTTTGCTCCTGCACCCCATTTGGGTTAGTGGCACCGACATAAAACATAGCCTATGTTGGAGCAAGGGTTGTCACCGTCATTTTGACACCCTTATTTTGACACCATTATTTTTTAAATCGGTTTGGTATTTCATGAGATTGTGTATAAACCACCATTTAGAACGTTTTTTAGAACGATTTTCGCGAATTTTCACCCTTTTCAAATTTCGAATTGCTTAAGAACTGTTCTTATAAATCATTTATATCTAATAAGTAGCTAATTTTTTAAATTTCATATTTCTAGGCCCTTCAGTAACACATAAATCGCATTTTTAGAACGTTTTTTGCTCCTGCACCCCCTTTGGGGTAGTGACACCGACATAAAGCATAGTCTATCTTGGAGCAAGCGTTGTCACCATCATTTTGACATCAATATTTTTTAAATCGGTTTATATTTCCTGAGATTGTGTAGAAACTACCATTTAGAACGTTTTTTAGAACGCTTTTTGTGCATTTTCACCCCTTTTAAATTTCGAATTGTTTAAGAACTGTTCTTAGATATCATTTATATCTTATAAGTAACTAATATTCAAAATTTCATATTTCTAGGCCCTTCAGTAACGCTAAAATCGCATTTTTAGAACGTTTTTTGCTCCTACACCCCCTTTGGGGTAGTGGGACCGACATAAAACATAGCCTATGTTCTAAGTTGGACTAACACCATCATTTTGATACCATTACATTTTGGAATCGGTTCGGTAGTTCCAGAGCTTATCTCCGACAAATAAACAATTTTTTCCTCTTTATAATAGGAAGTATAGACTAGCTATTTAACACGTTCTACGCAGGGGAATTCATGAATTTAATTCTAAAACCAAAATTAAAAATAACTATTGGATTTAAAAAAGATTTTTCTACTGTTGTGCATTTGTTAAATGAAATTTAATTTATCATGTTACTATGGCAGCAGACTATAAAACGATATTTTTGGAATGGGAGAATAAACAGAAAAAATAGTTTTCTTGATGTTTCTGATAAAATGTTTTTCTTTATTTTTTAAAAAAGGTAATAATTAATCTCAATTAAATAATCTCTAATTATTTGCATGTGATGCAAAAGAATTATTAAATTACACGCTAGAGTTTTTTAGTATTGCAGTGTGGCGTATGTAATATGTATATCGCACATTGTTCAAAACTCGGGCGATTACGAGTTGAACATAAAAAAGGGAAAAATTCGTCAAAAACATAAAATAAAAAAACATTTATTTAAAATTTTCGAATTTTTTGCCCCAATCGTTCATGGGCCCCCTACCAGCAACCTGTGTGCCAAATTTCGTAGCTCTGCGCCCTGTGGTTTTCGAGTTTTTGAGGTTACATTGATTTGCGGACAAATTTAATAGGGTAGATAAATAAATAGTTTGACGAACTAAAAAAAAAAAAAAATGAATATTACGTCATAACTTTTCTACTGAAAGATTTCCAAATGAAAATGTAATAAATAATTGATAAATTAAAAAAAAAAAAAGTGAATATTACGTCATATTAGAAATATAATGGACGTCAGCATACGAATATCTAATCAAAATCTACTAGTTGTAAATGATCCCGCCAAGCCACAAACCTAAAACGTCAGCCATAAAAAGAAGTGATGTCACATAAATAGAAGCGATATAGAAGCGCATACTCGGATTGCCGTGTAAAAATCTATCACTAATCATAATGTTTCCAAAGGACTCGGAATGAGGTACGGTATGTGAAAACTGCTTGGTGACCTGATTTGATTGAGAAAATTGACTTCCACTTTCACTCCTTTAGTCATCATCTACGTGGATTTTGAAAATTAGACGTTAATAACAATAGTATTTCTTATATTCCCCTGACGAAGACTATGTTTTTTATAGTTGAAAGTACTAAGGTATTAAAGTAATTTAACATCTTTTTGAATATTGTCATCTTTTAAGTAGTTTTACACATGGTGTAAATTTAAGTTTAACTTTTAAAGATGAATTAAGCATTTCTATTTATTTATTTACTGATGTAAAGTAATCGATACTGGATTCAAAAAATGGAGTGCGGAAACTTAATTAAGAAATACAAATATGAACGTCTTAGATAAGATCGTGAACTTTTAAATCCGCGTTTCTTAAAAAACTGTAAAGCTGTGAATCTTGTTCCGAGGTTTTTAAAGTGCCAAAGTTATTTTGCAAGTCACCATTATGAAACTCTCAAGAAAGCATTTGAATTAAACTGCCTAAAATTATGCATTAGACAAAAATATAAATTAATGGACCAGATTACAGTGAAAGTTTTCCAATAATATAATTCATTAGCGAGTTCATTACCAGCAACAGATTTTGACAGCGCACTACGTATTACAGAGCATTACAGAAATATACAACGGAAAATAAAGTCGAAAACCATAAAAAAGAATTTCAGTAATTTGAATATTTTGAAATCAGAAAATCATGAGTGCAAACCTGTGCCATATATTAATATTTCGAATAGAGAAATATCGAATAAGGAAGATGAAGTTTTGATAAAAGGTCCTAAATTTATGCTTAAGAATAATGTAAACACCAAAAGCATAATCGCCGATTGTGAAAAAGTTACCCTGTCAATAGACACAGAGAAAAGAGATGTTGCGAGAAGTGTTACGTATAATAATGTGCAAGCATTCGTTACCAAATCAAATATTAAGAATAAAAAATAATAATAATATGGTAATTAATCGACTTAAAGCAGATGAAAATATTATTATTATACAGACAGACAAAACAAATAAAATTGCAATAATGAACCGTATGGATTATATCGCAAAAATGGAAATATGCATCGCAGATATGGAATGCACACCACTTGACAAGGATCCGAACAACCAAATCCAGAGTAAAACTGAAGCTTTAATTAATAAAGGATGTTGGCCACCAATAATGAAAAGCAAATTGAGAGTAAATAGCACCGCCATCACTACAAGACTATTTGGGAGACTAAAGGACCATAAAAATAATTGTCCTTTAAGGCCGATAGTTGGAAAATGTGCAGGCCCGTATTTGCTTGAAAAAGCATTTGTTCCTTTTCTGAATCTTTTTCTACCACCGTCTAACCATAGTTTAACGTCGACCACTGATTTCATTAACCGGATTAAGGATTTGAAGCTCAATAAAGGGAGTATTTTAGCAAGTTTTGACATCATTTCACTTTTCCCATCAATTGATGTTGACGAAGTAAAATTACTCATTAATAGCCTTATTGATAGCGAGCCATCAATAAACTCAGAAATGAAGACCACCGTAAAATCTGGACTTAACCTAGTGACTGGAAATAATATTTTCATGTTTAATAAGAGGATTTATAAGCAGACTAAAGGAGCACCAATGGATTCCCCCCATCTCAAGTACTGTAGCCGAATTCAAATTACGTGCATTTGAAGAAAGAATTTTAACAGACAGTGTTTTAACTCCGTCAGTATGGTATCTTTATGTGGACGACATTTTCATAGTATGGGATCATAGTTTATCTGAATTGTACACATTTCTTAATAGAATAAATAATATGGACCCTAACATAAAATTTACCATAGAAATAGAAAATAATAACAAGCTGTCTGATACGTGACTTTGGAGAAAGGGATTTAAAGTTAATGAAATAAATTTTTTAAGTTGGCAATATTTAAGAACTTGAAATAATTGAATTAATAAAGTTAAGTTAAAATCTTAAAGGCATGAAATCCCTCTATCCAAAGACGCATACCGACCTGAAAGTGAAGTGGATAGACATTGCGTTAAAATGAAAATAGAATTAAAGCTATCTAAAAATTATTAATCATATAACATTTAATTCTTGAGAAATGATAAATAAAGAAAAGATAAATTACTCACCCAACTCTTGTGTATGTTGTTATTAGACGAAATGAACTACCAATATAAATGTAACCAAGATATTTATTGATGCAACACAATTTACTTAAATTAAAAAAAAAGGGGGGGGGGAGGGTCAAAATAATATATTACTATTCAAATCACAGTAAAAAATATTAATTCAACACAATGAGCGTGTATTCATTTCAACAGGAATTAATAAATGATTGGAGGATTATCTTACGAAGCATTGAAATTTCAATATTGTAAAATGTTGTTGTAGAAATGTTCTATGGGTTTCAACGGGAAAATGTCCATAGGTATTATTTATTTTCTAAAGTTATTAAAGTTCTGTAAAAAATGATTATAGTTCAAACTGTTCTTTAAACTAATTGTTCGTAAGAGCTTTATACTTAAATGAAGGAATAATGATGATTACAGAAGTTGAAGGGAGTAGCAGAAGTTAAAAGTATGCAGGATACGCTAATATATCACTTTTGATTCACAAACGTTTGCTGAGGAAATTCAATGAGGTGCAGGGTCGTACTGGCTTAACTGAGAGGGCGGTGGCAAAATGTATAAAAAGGGCGCCGATTGCCTTACAACAGGGCGCAAATGCTTATATATATATATATACATACACATACACACGCACATACTATATAAATTATGTATAAAAAATCACTTTAAAAATATATACGAGTATATTGCTATAGCGAAAACTTTATTCCTAAAATAATTATGACACCCAAATTAGTATTTTACACTATAGAAATGTAATATGCACAAAAATAGTTACCCGCAAGACATTGCACTTAAAAAAAATCTTATGTTAGACAAGTGTTGCCAATTTAGAGGTATTTTTTTCCACCACACTTTTCTAAGAAAGCTATCTCCATTTTCGAATTTCGCTCACCTTATCTAATGGGTTAATTCAAACTTTACCCCGAATATCCGAATAACAATCTCCATACAATTATCTCCAAATGGAAAATAAAACAAACAAAAACAATTTCGTTGGGTCAAAACTCAAAAGTGCAAAACATTATTTAATACAATTCAATAATATTTTATATAATACAATCTCTAGAATACAAATACTAATTATGGTGTATAAAATTTCAGGAAAGTTATTTTTTTTTCAGGGCAAGAATGACGTATATTTTACGTGAATTAGAGGCTACACCTGCAATTTTTATGACACTAATAGAATCCCATAGCTGTCAATGTGTACGGTTTAGTTACCTCTAAAATTTAACACAAATTTTTGCCATATTTAATCGTTGACAATTGTTAGACTTTTTAAACTAAAATTCCGGAAGTGACAGCCAATTGTTCCCTTGCGACGACATTTCTGTGGCTTCAACTATTAAAACGTGGCTAAAAGTGCTATCTTTGACAACATTTTCTGAATGAATCTTTGCCTTTATAAGAAAATGGGAACTCTTTAATTTCCTGGTATTTGAACAAAATCGGCAAATTTTATATTTTTGCGAATATTAATGCAAACTTTTTGTATTTACGAATGAAAATGACTTCGCGAAATATCAGAAAAGTAGTTAGTTTAGATTTGGGAATAGCTTTCAATATAAATAAACAGTCAAGTGCGAGTATTACTCGCGCACAGAGAGTTCCGTAGAATAAACATATGAATTTGTAATTGCTGTTAAAAGAAGACTTTGTAAAAAACTATACAACGTAGTGTTGGGTATAACTGTATATACTAGTACCATGAAAGTTCAAAGAGATATGGAACCTAAATAATATCGAATATAACTATTTTGTGCAACTCATTTTTTAATATTATCCTAATTTGTTTATGATGAGCTTAATTTGGCACTGACAATAAAAGCAGCGCATACTTAAACTTCATTTGGCATTTCATAAAACTGAATTCAGCGTAGTAATAACTTTTCTTTCTACAATGTAGCTAAAACAAAATCTTTGTTCAAAGTTTAAATTTAGTATTGTGCTAAGCGCGCTTCAAAAGGAGGTCGCAAAGTTTCAAGGACGCCTTGGTCCGTGCCGCGTTTTTCCAGATAGGTTTTTAATTAACTTTTAAAGTCACTTGAGACGCATTGAGAGATGCACTCAATGCAAACTAGTCGCGAATCCCATAGTACTTATGTGATTCATTCTAATTAAGTGGCCTCAGGACTCTTCAAAATATTTGAAAATTAAATTTTATTAGATGTTAAACTCCTATCTTTACTGAACATTTTTATATAATTGTTTCCTTGAAATAACTATTAGAACAGAAGTTATGGCTTTTAGAATTATACCCGCTCACTAGCTGAAGCGGCGTTTCCGAAACTTTGAAGTCATTTTTCTGCAAAACAAGTTTTTGGGCATAACGCCTTAATTAGGCCCTATACATTTTTATTAAATATATTTATGAATGTTTAATGATCTGAAAATATGTGGGTCAATAGTCTTTATTACTTCCCCGAATTTGAAATTTCCACGTTCCATAGTTTACGAGTAAAATGCCTGTGACAGACAGACAGACAGACAGACACAGGAGTGATCTTATATTGGTTCCGTTTTTACTTTTTAAGTACGGAACCCTAAAAATTCTCATAACGAGGATGTGATCGCCTCCCACCCCAAAAAAGGAAATCCATGACCCCCTCTAAATGATGAGCTGAATCCGCCGTTGGCTTTGTCGAATATTGATTGATTAAAATCTTGGCAACGGAATCGAAAAAAATTCCGCTTTATACAGGATCCTTATGCCATATCATCTTTAGATTCTTCTATGTTTCGTCATACTCCAGACAGGATGATTTTAACAATACCGTGCAAAACGCAGATGCGAGAAAAATCGACAAACAAAATCTTCATTTGGCGCCCGGGGCACATGCCCCCTTTGCCCCCCTTAATTTCGGCCCTGCTTTCAAATGAGCAAACTTACAAAGGCTGTGCCCAATAATGGAGTTGTTTCTGTTTTTCAAAGATCTTGTTCTTTTTTACCGCGATTCAGGTGTGTACGAAGGGTAGGGGGGGGGGGGCAGAAAATCTTTGGAAAAGTAATACGTTGAATGTATTATTTTGAAAAGTAGTATTACTTGAATTTTATTGCATGATAGTTTTGTTTTAAAGGTTTTCATTAAATTTCATTATAACTGCTGACTGCTTTACTTGGCTGAAAATACCAGCTATTTTTTATTGCCCACCAGAAACTTTTTAATCGAACTGTCTTTTATATTTTTTGAGAAAAGCAAAAGATCTTTCAGAAAAGGCTGTCAAATGTGGCGTTTTGAACCGAATTTCCAGACGCGACAGTGGAGGAAGAGAAAGAAAACTGTTGTCACGAGACAACAATCAATTTTAACTCAAGATGTAATTAATTTAAAGAAAAGAATGTATTGTATTGCAAATCCCTTCAATAACCAAGCCTGCAAGTCTCATTCTTTTATGTAGAGTTTGGCCGAATATTCGGTTTCATTTTCGTTTTCAGCCCAAAATCCTAGTTTCGGCGAAAATACTGCCGTATATTCGGTATTACTATAACTGCCCCTCCCTAGCCTCCTCCAAACGGCACTCCCATCCAAAGAGCCGTACATACTATATATTCACATACAAGGGGATAAATCTAGAAGGTATTACTAATATTGATTAAATTCGTTATTTTTAAATTAAATTACTTTTTAATATATTTTTTATGTTTATAGCACCTTATATTTAATTAATTTTATTTCAATCAAATTATTTTTTAATTAATAATTATATAGTGCTGTTTCTACGCAAAACATTATTCAGATAACATGCGTACATGTATGTTTATGTTACTTACTTTGAATTTATTTTTAAAACAGTTTCGCTTTCGTTTTCAGTCGATACTAGGAAGGTAACCGAAATTCGGTTTCTTTCGAACACTATTTTTATGTTTGTAAATGAGCAGAAATTTTCGCATTATTGAACGTTAAAAAATATTTTTTTGAGAACCGTTTTAAAGATTTACACGTAATCATAACTTATAAATTTCGGAAAATCGAGTTTTTATTTTAGCGGCTTTATCAAGTGAATTGAGACTTCTTTGTGTGGCCAGAATCTGGAATAGACAATTTTATGTAAGTAAAAAAAATAAAAAAATACAATAAGCATTCTATTATAATTATAACATAAAATTGAAACTAGTTTTTTCTCAAAATTGCATTTTTTAATAGATGACCACGGCACGATTACTTTAATAATACTGAATTGTTTCACTTCTAATTTTGTCATCTTTTTTTCTTATATAATTATGCAGTGCATTAAGGATTTTTTTTTTCAATCATCAAAAATCAGCATTTTTCTATGATAAAAGTTGAAATACCCTCTTCAAATAATCAGCATTAAAAAAAAAAAAAGAAAAGAAAAGAAAAAGAGAGAGAGAGCTTTTCATAATTTCCACCCTTTGTCTCATCTAGTCACTAAAATAAGTCATATTTAATTAAAAATTACTGTTTATTCTAATTTCAGATAAGCCAAATTTAAACTACAATGGTCATCGCAACTCACACGCACACACACAAAAAAAAAAAAAAAAAAAAACCAACAGCGCGTCGTGTCACGCATGTGTCGTGTGTTAATTAGTATTTCATGGGAAAATACCTCCACATCCGATTTCTATTTTCTCCAGAAAGATAGAGAGCTCGAGAATAATGCATAATAAAAAAAATAAGTGTCACATCTGGTATTACTACAGAAACCACTGGATATCTATAGAACCGATTTGTAACCCCGCCGAAATGGTAATTTGTCTTCTTAGGAACTCCCACGTTACTGATTAACAGCATTGAAAACTGAACACAAACACATCTGCACTTCTCTTTACTTATATTTATCCATTCTTTTGTAAAAGGACTTTTACAATTTTAGTGGTTTATCTATTTATTTTAATTACATATGTATTTTTCAATTTATAAATCGGGGTGGTGTTTGAAGTTTAAATTGGTTAAGCAGATCCGGTTTAAAAAAAAAAAAAATGTTTTTAGATATTGGCTTTTTCGGATGCTAAAAATATTATCGAATTTTTAAATAAATATGAAAAATTAACATTTTCTTCTTTCAGAAGCAAAATTTACATAAGTTTCCATTGCAAAATCTTGTGAAGAATTAGTCTTGGCGGTCTAATGCTTATATTATCATTAAAAAATTATGGAATGCTCTACTTAGTAGAACTAGGGGCATCAATTTATGTGTGCATTTGTGGGGAGTGTGCGTGTGTGTGTGTGTGTGTGTGGGGGGGGGGGGCTTGCTATTACAAAAACACGATACTAGTTTTTTTCAAGTTATTTTTGCAGAGGCGCTGAAAAAAATCTGACCAAGTGACCAAGGGTGCCATGATTACAAAAACACGGTATTAGTTTTTTAAAACTTATTTTTACAGAGGCGCTAAAAAAATCTGTCCAAGGGCGCCATGATTACAAAAACACGATGATAGTTTTTTGAAAGGGATTTTTACAGAGGCTCTGAAAAATATCTGACCAAGGGCGCCATGAATACAAAAACACGATATTAGTTTTTTAAAACTTATTTTTACAGAGGCGCTAAAAAAATCTGACTAAGGGCGCCGTAATTAAAAAACACGATATTAAGTTTTTGAAATTTATTTTTACAGATGCGCTGAAAAAAATCTCTCTAAGGGCGCCATGTTAACACGATAATAGTTTTTTCAAAATTATTTTTACAGAGGCGCTGAAAAAATCTGACCAAGGGCGCCATGATTACAAATGCATGATATTAGTTTTCTGAAAGTTATTTTTACAGGGCGCTGAAAAAATCTCACCAAGAGCGCATTGATTACGAAAACACGACATTAGTTTTTTGAAAGTTATTTTTACAGATTCGCTGAAAAAATCTGACCAAGGGCGCCATGATTACAAAAGCATGATATTAGTTTTCTGAAAGTTATTTTTACAGGGCGCTGAAAAAATCTTACCAAGAGCGCATTGATTACGAAAACACGACATTAGTTTTTTGAAAGTTATTTTTACAGAGGTGCTGAAAATAAATCTGACCAAGGGCGCCAAGATTACAAAATTACGATATTAGTTTTTTTTAACTTATTTTTACAGAGGCGCTAAAAAAATCTGTCAAAGGGCGCCATGATTAGAGAAACACGATGATAGTTTTTTGAAAGGGATTTTTACAGAGGCGCTGCAAAAATATCTGACCAAGGGCGCCATGATTACAAAAACACGATATTAGTTTTTTAAAACTTATTTTATACAGAGGCGCTGAAAAAAATCTGACCAAGGGCGCCATGATTACAAAAGCATGATATTAGTTTTCTGAAAGTTATTTTTACAGGGCGCTGAAAAAATCTCACCAAGAGCGCATTGATTACGAAAACACGACATTAGTTTTTTGAAAGTTATTCTTACAGAGGCGCTGAAAATAAATCTGACCAAGGGCGCCATGATTACAAAATTACGATATTAGTTTTTTGAAAGTTATTTTTATAGAGGCGCTGAAAAAAATCCCTCCAAGGGCGCCGTGATTACAAAAACACGATATTAGTTTTTTGAAATTTATTTTTACAGAGGCGCTGAAAAAATCTGATCAAAGGCGCCATTATTAAGAAAACACGTTACTGGTTTTTTAAACTTATTTTTACAGAGGCGCTAAAAAAATTTGTCCAAGGGCGCCATGATTAGAAAAACACGATGATAGTTTTTCGAAAGGGATTTTTACAGAGGCATTGAAAAAAGAAAATCTGACTAAGGGCGCCGTGATTAAAAAATACGATATTAAGTTTTTGAAATTTATTTTTACAGAGGCGCTGAAAAAATTCTCTCCAAGGGCGCCATGATTAGAAAAACACGATAATAGTTTTTTGAAAAGCATTTTTACAGAGGCACTGAAAAAAATCTGACCAAGGGCGCCATGATTACAAAAATACGATATTAGTTTTTTTAAATTTATTTTTACAGAGGCGTTGAAAAAATTTGACCAAGGACGCCATTATTGCGAAAACACAATATTAGTTTTTTTTTAACTTATTTTTACAGAGGCGCTAAAAAAATTATCCAAGTGCGCCATATTAGAGAAACACGATGATAGTTTTTTGAAAGGAGTTTTTACAGAGGCGCTGAAAAAAAATCTGACTAAGGGTGCCGTGATTAAAAAACACGATATTAAGTTTTTGAAAATTATTTTTACAGAGGAAAAAATCTGACCAAGAGCTCCATGATTACAAAAGTACGATATTAGTTTTTGAAAGTTATTTTTAAAAAGCATTACTTTTTAATTTTCCAAATGAAAATCTTTGAAAATTTTATGCCTTTCAAAATGCGTGCTTAAAAAAAAAAAAAAAGTGACGATGGGCGCACCGGGCATTTGCCTCGTTGCCCGGTGGGCCAGTACGACCCTGATGAGGTGAGATAGAGATGAATTATCAAAAGAATAGATGGAGGTTATACTTCTCTTTATATCTTGGCGGTACAGGCAATAGATTATTTCTGATCGAAACGGTAGTCATTATTGATTCTAGGAAGGCATGATGTTCTCACACTGTATTTTTAACTGTAGAATGTCGACGGATCTTAAATTCCAATTATTGAAGATGCTATTTTATTAGCCATACACTATAATTTCATTTCTTGATGTAGACAAAATACTATCCTTGTTTCACTACGAAGATTTTTCAACTGACTGCCGTCCGCTACGGGGATAAACCCCGCAACCTCTTAAAACTGCACGTTCACCCTCCGACTTAATCCTTGTTGACGGACGAAAAACAGCTTTCCGCCTGCCAGAATGTGTAAGATTTTGAAAATGACCAATCCGATGCATTCAAGTACCGCGCGTCCATCCGGGCACGCATGAGTTCAATGAACTATACGCATGGGTGTCTCGCGATGTCACCGAATTGTACGAAAAAAATGGCGCAGAAATGCACCCTTTTATCAATGGCGGACAGAAAGCATCGCGCCAACATTTAAAAATAGGAAAATGCAGAAAACGTTAAATTAAATATCTCCAATAATTGTTGACGGATTTTGCTGCAACTTGTATCAAATTAATCAGAAAAATATACTCTATCTATTGACTATAGATTGAGTACGCAATATTAAAAAATAAAATATTTTTATTTTCGTTGTTTTAAACTTATGAAGAATGTTGAATCGCGATCTTTTCGGAAAGCAAACACGAACGTAACACTTTGTTTACACATATTATTGCTATTGTTTAGTTTAATAAATTTTAATGAATGATTGTAAGATAGAATTTAAGTTTGAGGAAAATAAATAAAATTTAGAATAACTTTATTAAGAGGACACTTAAATATTTTGAAGAGAATTTTCTAGATTTGAAGTTGAGTTTAAAATGAATAAATATTAATTTAAGATTGAGGAAGATAAATAAATAATAAAATTGAGATTATTTACTACTAGAGATGTTGCATTTTATAACACTGTTATTTCTTGACGTAATGCTAATTAAAAATTTATCAAACTTAACAAGAGCGCACAGTCTACAGGAAAGTAAATAAATCTAACAGCACGATTCCTTTTGAAAGTACATCACCTTTTAACTACAAACTTGCTCCGTTAAAATTTTATATAAGACGAGCCTTTAGTGTCTGCTCTATTAATCACCTTGAAAATGAATAAAATACCATTAGAAACATTGCAGTTGAGAAGGGTTTCCCAATACACATTATTGATAAGCTAATAAACTCACAGAAGAACCATATGGAAATAGAAAAACTCCACGGAGTAATATGAGATATTGCAAAATGAAGTACATACCAGGACTTTTCGAAAAACTCAGACATGCACTTTTTCGCTTCGGCGTAAACTTAATTGCCACTCAGGGACGCGCCGACCCAGTGTGCAAAGTGTGCACCGCACACTGGCGCCAGAATACTAAAAGCGCCAAATATTTTAGTCAAAGCTGAAAAATTTCAAAAACTTTTATCCAATTTAAATTTATTAAAGCGGTATTTAAATCGAAAGTGCGTCATTTCTGAGTTCATTTTTACTTTTAAGATATATGAAATTGGCAGATGCTCGTCTGCGGCGTAACTTTAGGGGTGTGGGGGGTGGGAGGGTCTCAAACCGAAAGGCGCAATGGTGTCGAAAGGTAACGGTCGAAAGGCGCCTCGTTGTCGTAAGGTCACTGTCGTAAGGCGCCACGGATGGCTTAAGGGCGCCATCATGCGCCTAAAATAAATTAAAAAAAGCTAGAAACATAAAAAATTCGGAAAGGCGACCGCAAATGTCTCTTTTGACATCTGTGCTCCAGATCAGGCCTGTCCAGCTTTTCAGAAAGCAGGAACGCACTACAGCTGGTGGCAAACATGGATGGCTCCATTATTCAAATAATTGAAAATATAAAACACTTGTATCTTACTGTAGTATTGGTAGTGATATACATACTGACGATATAAAAACGGGTAGATATTATATTGCAGAATAGTAAAGCAACATAAGCCTCCAGGTTAAGCACGGTGCCCATGTAAAAGTAAATTGCCGAAAAAAGTACAAATCAATCATAGCAATCGGCTATATAATAACAAAAACAACAAATAAATAAAACAGGATGTAGCTCAAAATGCAATGAATGTAAAAAAAGAAATGAAAAACTCCATTCGAGTCCAAACAAATTTAATAGTCACGCCTATCATTGTATGCAATGCATAAAAACGAGCCCATCAGCATGTAAGAAAGTTTTATGTCATTTACAGTCGCGAAACATATTTTTGAGAACAACCTCAAAATGAACTATGTTTTATTGAAATTTTAATTGTATATTTTATAGATTTGCTTCGAACAAAGAAAAATCGGTAAAAAGTGAGTTACACTCGCGTACAGAGAGTTCATACAATAAATTTATTAATTACTAACTGCAATCTTAGAAAATATAGTCGTTAAATGAATAATAAGACTTTGCAAAAAATTGGAATTATTTTATTAAATATTTTTCAATAATTGAATTCAATTAAAATGAAAAACGCTGACTATTTCTCATTGTGATCCGTCTTACCTAAAACAAAGACCTTGTACAATGTTTAATCTTGCCATTGTGCCAAGTGCGCTTTGAAGGGAGGTCGCAAAGTTGCATGGGCACTTTGGTCTGTGCCACGTTTTTTTTAGATAGGTTTTTTATTAATATCTCGCCTAATTATCGACTATTCTTTTGTAAAATCATTATCGACAGTTCTTGGATGATTTTGCGTCGATCGGTACATCGAACTCCCCCGCTGAGCGCCCGCCAAAGTTTATGTATAACGGAAAACTGCGATTTTCTGAAAAATTATATGACCTAGGATAATTGATATAGCTTTCCTGCAAGATATAAATAAATTCCAACTACTACTAATTTTTCCGTAATTTTATTTTCAGTACATTCGGAAATAGGAGGGGGTACATAATTTTGCCATACATTTTCGACGAATTTCTGAAAATATTAAGAGTATATTAAGAGCATCTAAGAGTAAAACAAATATATTTTTGAATTCTGTGTTAAGAGCTTTTTCGAACTATACCCATCTCCCCTTTGATGATTTTTAAATGAATCTTAAATTTGTATGATTTTATATCTTTAACTCGATTTTTTCTGAAATACGTACCCGCTCACTGTGTGAAAATGGGGGAGAAGCTGCTAATTGTTCAGATTTATTATGTAATTTTTTTCATGACTTTTGGAAAATTGTATGTGGTAATAATGAACAAATTAAAACTTTAAAATGACCTCTACTTACTGATGAAAAAATGAGTTAAGAGGAGAGGAGTAAGTGCTTAGTAAAGTACAGGCCAAAAGCTTTAAAACGGTATGTCACATGAAAAAATTCATTTTATCCCCTCCACGGGGGAATGCTCCCTAATAATCTGGGGTCAAACATAGACCTCACCAATCCAAGGCCCGTGAAGAATTTCACCATCGGTCAAGCCTTCAAATGAGCTGCCCAAATCTTGCTGCAGCTTAAATTAGGAGCTCAGTTAGAAAATTGACCCTAAGGGGGGGGGGGGGGTCTGAGTGAGAGAGATAGAAAGGTTCATAATATGAAAAAGTGGTTCGAGGGTTTTCCGATGATGTACCACATGAGGGTTTAGCAGGCGTGCTGGGTACGCACTGCAAAATCTTGCAAAAATACAAATCTCGAATCTTTTAGTTCCACATTCCTACACCAGGAGGAACTCCATTTTTAACAAAACTGTTTCTGAACGAAATTCTGTTAAACAACCTACCCATAGTCAGTATATATTAATCATTAGCCATATATTAGTATGTATTAGTCAAGAGGGTGCCGGACTTAAGCAAGAATTTAAGGCAAGAATTCAAATCCAAAAGGGCAACTTTCTGACATAAGTTTTAATTTAATTTTGTTCGGAAATGCATGAAACTAGCTGGTGTTGTTGTTCAGAAACTATGTAATCGAGCTATTTTTTCCGTTTTTTTTGCAAACGCAATAGATCTTTCAGAAAAGAGTGTCAAAATGGACGTTTTGAACAGAGTTTCCGCACGAATGGAGAAAAACCAGTCCGTGAAGGGCGAAAATCGTGTTTGTCACGTGATCAAAAATGCTTGTAACTCAATAGGTAATTGATTGTGCAAAAAATGGAAAAAACAGTTCAATTCCAAATCGCTTCCTTGGCCAGGCTTTCCAATTTTATATCTTTCCGCTAAAAAATGAATTTGTAAATGTTTCAAAATGTTTTGCGCTTGTTGAGCAGAGCAGTTAAGAACAGCCTTAAGTTATTTGCAGAAATTACTATTCGAAAATAGTGGTAAGTACACTTTTAAAAATCTTATTTTAAAAGTAATATTTATCCCAGAGCTCCGTCAAAAATCCTCATCTAAAACGGTAGAGGAACAGATGTCATAAATTCCAGGGGCCGCCATCTTGGAATTTTTCTTGACGTCAAAACCCCTTTTCCGCCAAGTAGTAAATGTCGCCAATCACCGGTTTGTACGCATGTTAGGCTTAACGAAAATAAAATGTAAATAATAAACAAAACTCGTTAAAGTGGCAATCACTAAACGTCGTATGAGTTCTACGCGCTCATTAACCGAAAAAACCATTACTGGATTCAGCAGTTCTCGCTGTGTAGCAATCTCAAAATTCAGCAGTTCTCGCTGTGTAGCAATCTCAAAATGTACAAAACTCGTAAGGCAACAAAATATACATAAAATTATCAATATACCTTAACAGACATCTGCTTTCTTGAAAGCTCAAGCACCAAATACCTGTTAGCATTACCGTCATTTTCCAAAATAGGCTTACGCACTGACGCACTGTAAACAAACCTCTTTTATTCGTCAAAATTTTCTCATATTTCTTAATTACTTCAGCAGGAGCGTTTAAACGGACTACAGAACCCATATTCAATCAAATACATCTAATAAATTTAACATAAAAATAATTGACAGAAACATACACGATATCACAAGCAGAAACAGCCTTCTCGCGTACTCGCAACACAATCTCGAATGAAAAATGGGGTTGCCAGAACACGTCACGCCACAACATACACGTCACACGGGGTTCCACATATCGATAAAGATCGCCAACATAAAATCGCCAAGAAATCTCAAAACATACAAGATGGCGGCCATCTGGGAATATACGGCATCTAAGCCACGGTGGAAAATGGCACGGTTTTAAACATTTGATCCCCCCCCCAAAAAAAATTATCGCCTCCCTCTCCCACCCCCTAAAATTTGATGCCCCCTACTTTTTAAAATCTTTATTTTGTGTTATAAACTATCTGAAAGTTCCAAATCGATCGGTTCGTCAGTTTTTTTTTTAATTTTAACAAATTCGCGTTTCAACAAAGCATTTCTTTTCCTTTTTAAAAACGAATTTTTTATAAAACAAAAGCTTGCGGATCTATTTTTATAAAATTTAGATATTATTAAACAGCGTTTAAAGATAGGGCTAGATGCATAACTTTAAAATATCTTAATGGTGTATTTTAAAAAATTTGACGGCGTTCTAAAGAATCATACTGTATGATTTTCTTATGAACAGAGACTTTTTAGTAATATCAAATCGCTGTAGATGGCAGCACTAAAATTTTGCAAGGACTGTTCCTGATTCGAACTATTACTGCTTTTTAAAAAAAGGGACTTTAAATAATTCTAAAACATATTATTTTTAACTCTTTTTTAATTTTAAAATTCTTATTGTCATTTTAAAATATTGTGTATATTAATATTGTATTTTGTTCTTATTTTTATTAGATAACTTTCTTCTGTATTTTTCTGCTTTTGTGCGGAGCTGTGATAGAAGCTCAGAATGTTATGTTTTTTGATTTGTGATGTGTGTGGTTAAAATCTAAATCTAATTCTGTTCAATTAAAAATATGAAAGACCAGTTAATTCGTAATTCTTTGAGTGAAATCTTTATTCTTCAAATATGTATTTAATCTTGACTCATCAATGTAAGCAGTCAAAGTTCATGAGTTTGAATTAAGTGGTTTCATAAATCCATTTCGAACGCAACTGGAGTCTGCATCAAGAAATCAAAGGTACTGTTTTATTTTCAAATTTATTCTGTTTAATAAAAGGAAAACTGTATTCTATTCATTTTAAAACTATACATATAATTCTTTGGTCCGTCGGAAGCCCCGGAGAGAATTAGTGATAATCTTATTTAATATATGATATTTAATATATGATATTAATATATGATGGCGAAAACGAAAGCAGAAACTTCTGCGGAATCGAAATTCCTTTTCACTGTAAAAGAAATAAAAAGCTTTAGCGCTCAAGTTATTGAGGCAATTGAAAATAAAAATTTAAAATTAATTGAGAAGCTAAAAGCTGAATTGATAGGTTTAGAAAATGATTTAAAAAAATCTTATTTTGGCGTAGCTGAAGAATGTGTAAATTCTTTATACGAGTCCTTTACTGAAGCTAAAGATATTGTTGCTGATGATTTAGTCAAAATTGAACAGTTTTTAGAAATTCAAGGAATAAAATCACAAGAAAAATGAAAGTGCAGCTAATAATAGCTCAAATATAGGTGTTAATAATAATGCTCTAAAGCTGCCAAAGTTCGAGTTACCCATTTTTTATGGTGATATCACTCAATGGATAACATACAAACAGACATTTTTAACTGCGATTCATAATAATCAATCGATTTCAGACCAGTTGAAATTTTCGTATCTTATAGCCAGTGTTAGGAATTATCCTTCGAAATTAATTTCTGGTTTTTCAATTTCTGGTGAGAATTATAAAGAAGCTTGGGAAACGTTAGTTAATAAATATGATAATCGTAAGAATTTGGCATATTCATTGCTGTCTAAATTTGTTAATGCCAAACCATTGAAATCGCCCACGCAGAAAACTATTTTAGAGCTTTTGTATACGTGTAATGAAGTTATTCGAAATTTAAAATCTTTGAAATTCGAATTTAATGAATTTGTTGATTTGATATTAGTGTATATTGTACAGGCGAAATTTGATGAATCCTTAAAACAGCAATGGGAATTATCATTAAATAATGATTCGTTTCCAACTTATGAAATGTTAATAACATTTCTCGAAAAACAGGCTCGTAGTTTGCAGAGCTGTAGTGAATTTTTTAAAGGTGAATCCAAATCTAATCAAAAATTTGAAAGTAAGTCTCAACATTTTTCAAAAAAGTCTGTCGCTAATGCAGTTGTAATGGATAATGTAAATAAAACTGCAAATCTTTCATGAGCACAGTGTAATGAATCCCATCCACTCTATAAGTGCCCAGAAATTTCAAAATTATCTGTTGATCAACGTTGGAATTTAGTTAAATCAAAAAGGCTTTGTACCAACTGTTTACGATCAAATCATTTTGTGTCCAACTGTCTTATTACTGCCACATGTAAGCATTGCAACTATAAACATCATACACTACTTCACCGTGATCAGATTACCCCTGCATCACAGAATATATTCAGGCAGCAAGATTGTGTTACAACACCAAATGCTGTTGTTAATTCTGAGTCAAATTGTTTCACTTCTCAATCTATCAATGAAAATTCTCAAGCATTGTTGGCTACTGCCATTATAAATGTGAAATCTAAATCTGGAAAATTCATACCTTGTAGAGCTATGATAGATAGTGCTTCTCAGAAAAGTTTACTTTCTAAAGCTTGTTGTAAAAAATTAAGTCTTCCATCTAGGCCTACAAATCATAAAATCTCAGGAATCAATAATTTAGTCGCAGAAACGGCTCTTCAGGAAGTTTCCTTGACTTTCTCTCCACATTTCAATAATGAAACTTTTCACTTAGATGCTTTAGTTCTTAATCAGATTACAACCAATTTACCAATTTTTTTGATTACAACTAAATATTGGCCACACATTGAAGGATTGAACCTTGCGGATCCTAATTTTCATTTGTCCAGTCCTATTGAGATACTTATAGGTGCAGATTTATTTGCTAACATCATAATAGGGGAATCAATTCTCGGACCTAACGGATCACCGAGTGCTGTTAATTCTAGACTGGGTTGGATTCTTTCGGGGATCATTTATTCGAATGAATCAAATAAAAATTCATTTGTTAGTTGCCATGCCACTACACAGATAAGTTCTCAACTACAAAAATTTTGGGAACTTGAATCGGTTTCTACTTCTGATCCAATTATTTCTAGTTGAAGATAACTATGCGAAAACAGTTTCAAGCTCAGAATCTGGAAGATATATTGTAAATCTACCCTTTAAATCTAAACCTGTTCTCGGTAACTCCAAATCTCAAGCCTTAAAACGTTTCTACTTCTTGGAGAAAAAACTTCAAGAAAACCCTTTGCTTAAAGAGCAGTATTTATCCTTCATGCGCGAGTATATCGATTTACGGCACATGGAACTTGTACCAGATTCAGAAATTTCAAATCCTGATAATTTTTATCTCCCACAACAGGGGGTGTTAAAAGAAGATAGTTCTACAACTCGGCTAAGAGTGGTATTTGACGCATATGCTGTTGGTTCAGAAGGCCGCTCCTTGAATGATTATCTAGAGATAGGTCCAAAATTGCAACCAGAAATCTTTCCTCTACTGTTAAGGTTCAGAATGCATCCAATCGCCTTTAGTTCTGATATCGAGAAAATGTTCAGGCAAATCCTCGTCAATCAAAATCATGTAGACTATCAACGCATTCTTTGGAGATTCCATTCAGATGAAATTATTAAAACATACAGGCTGTTGATCGTTACGTACGGTACTTCTTGCGCTCCATTTTTGGCTATTAGGACATTACACCAATTAGCAAATGACAATGAGCAAAATCATAAAGAAGCCTCTAAGATAATTCGGAAAAGTATGTACGTAGATGATCTACTTTCTGGTTCGGATTCGAAGGAAAATGCCCAAAATTTGGTAACTGAGCTAATCGAAGTTATGAAAAGCGGAGATTTTAATCTACGTATGTGGACTTGTAATGATCCAGAAGTAATAGCTCATTTACCTTATGAAATGAAGGCTTCATCGCAAAAGGTAATTCAGGAAGATGATACCGTTAAAGTCCTCGGACTACTTTGGGATTCTTCCAAAGACGTTTTACAAATTCGTTTTAATGATTTTAAAGAAGTTAAAACAAAAAGACATTTGTTATCAGTAGTGGCTACAATATTTGACCCCTTGGGTTTCCTAGCTCCTACTACAATAAGATTAAAGATCATGTTGCAAGATCTTTGGAAAGATAAGATTTCGTGGGATGAAGAAATCCCAGACTCCATACTACAGGTTTGGAATGAGTTCCTATCAGAAATTCATTTGTTAAAGTCAGTTGAAATACCCAGATATATTAATGCTTATAATCAAAATGATGTCCAAATTCAGTTACGTGGTTTTTGTGATGGCTCAGGTAAAGCTTATGCTGCTGTTACTTATTTACGTGTTGTTACTCCTGACGAAGTATTTGTCAATTTGCTTGCAGCTAAAACTAAAGTAAATCCTATAAAACCTCAAACACTGCCACGTATTGAACTTTGTTCTGCTCTTTTACTAGCCAAGTTGTGCTCAGTCATTATCGTACTTTGCCAATAAACTTTGACAATATTTATCTGTGGACAGATTCTCAAATCGTTCTCAGCTGGTTAAAATCACCTCCTTTAAAAGGAAATCAATTTGTTCTAAATCGAGTCTGTCAAATCCAATCGTTAATGCCTTCATGTGAGTGGAATCATATTCCAGGTATTCTAAATCCTGCAGATTCAGCTTCTAGAGGTATTTCACCACGAAAGCTTCTTCATCATTCGCTATGGTGGCATGGGCCTCCATGGCTGCTATCAAATGAACCAATCCCAATACCTTTGTACAATCCTCCGATATCTGAGTTAAATCCAGTAATTCAATCTGTCAGCAACGTAACTTAAGTAATTGCCCTTCCAGACTTTATTCTTAAGTTCTCCAAATTCTCTAAGTTATCAAGAGTCACAGCGTGGTGTCTTAGATTCGTCTATAATGCTAGGCATAGTGCTACAAAGAAATCTGGAAATCTGAGTGCACAAGAAATCTCTGATTCTATTCAATGTATTGTGAAATTAGTACAAATTTCTGAATTCTATACCGAGCTTAAATTATTAAAAGAAAGAAAACCCTTACCAAGCAAAATTATTATCATTAAATGTGTTTTTACATTCGAGTGATATTATTCGAGTTGGTGGTCGTTTGTCACAACATCAGACATTAAGTTTTGATAGAAAGTATCCTATTCTACTTCCGAAAAATCATGTTATTACTAAGTTATTGATAAAACATGTCCATGAGCAACATCTACATGCAGGTACACAGCTAGTACTTGCAATAATACGCCAACAGTACTGGTTTATCAACGGTCGTTCTACTGTATAAGAGCTCCATAAATGTGTGCTTTGCAAACGCCTTAAGTCTCAAGCTTGTCAACAAATGATGGGAGACCTTCCCGTTGACAGAATCACCCCAATTCGTCCATTTTCCAAGGTGGGTTTAGATTTTGCAGGACCCTGCCTAACTAAACCAAATTTGCCAAGAAGTAAGATCAAAATTAAATCTTATATAGCAGTATTTGTCTGTATGTGCACTAAGGCGGTACACCTGGAGTTGGTATCAGACTTGTCTGTGCAAGCCCTGCTAGCAGCCTTGAAGCGATTTATCGCGCGTAGAGGTCTGCCGTCCGATGTATATTCAGATAACGGCAAAAACTTCACAGGTCTGGCTAATCAGTTAAAGCAGCTATTTCAATATTTGAAAGAAAATGAAGTTCAAGAATTTCTTTCGAGCCAGAAAATCAATTGGCATTTCATCCCTCCATATGCACCACACTTTGGTGGGCTATGGGAGGCAGCTGTAAAGCTTACTAAAAATCACATTCTAAGAGCATGTAAATCTAGTGTATTGAATTTTGAAGAATTAACTACTTTGCTATGTCAAATTGAACGCTGTATAAATTCAAGACCTTTAACCCCTATGTCTTCGGATCCATCAGATCCACGTGCATTAACTCCAGGTCATTTTCTAATAGGAGCACCCCTCTTTGA